>CAJNJA010007532.1:0-16064 GCA_905231915.1 Symbiodinium necroappetens
TATATTATATAGTATATTATATATATTATATATATTATATATATTATATAATATATTATATATATTATATAATATATTATATATATAATATAATATATTATATATATTATATATATTATATATATATTATATTATATATATTATATATATTATGTATTATGTATATTATATAGTATATTATATATATATTATATGTTATATTATATATATATATTATATATATACCTATGTTGTACTATGATATGTAATGCTATATTATATGATGTTGGATCATGATCGGCTTAGCAGACGGGAGGCCGGCAGGTCCCCGAGCGCTATGCGCAGCTGCAAGCATCTCTGGACCAGGTGCAAGCTTCCTGGATTCGAAAGCTTAGGGTCGAGGGCCTGTGGCTGAGGGTATCCATGCAGGTCGTATGAGAAATGTCAATGCCTGTCTCTCTGTGCGTGTGTGTATATGCAAGATGTACATTCGTGTATATCTACATAGTATGATATAGTATGTTGTGATGCTGTACTATAACTTGCTATGCTATACTGTATCATAGGTATATTTTATTCAAAATCATAAACACACAGGTATATACGACCATACGTAGACCGGGATGTGTGTGTATGTATGTATGTATGTATGTATGCATGCATGCATGCATGCATGCATGCATGCATGCATGTATGTATGTATGTATGTATGTGGTGGCAGCGAGAAAACGCACAGCGTTTCGCCGAGTTGCAACCCCTTCTCGATCCGCCTTCACGCCCAAACCCACCGACCTCTAGGCCTCCCCCGGGGGCCGGGTGGCCGCCTCTGCAGTATAATATACGGGCCTCAAAAATTATATCTATACTATTTTGAGGGTTCCATATCATAATCATAGTGCAATATACCCCAAAACCTTGTTCTAAATTATGAAGGCTCATACATTACCTTGAGTTTCTCCGTAAGTCTTCGTTCTTTCGTGGGTTCCTCCTCTACGCTTCAATACACGGCCGTTCTTCGGGAACCTACATACATTCCTTCGTTCCGCCTTTGGATAAACGCGTGTTTGTAAGTGTGTATAGTGTATGTATGTATTTCCGATCCACTACGTCCTGCAGGAGGGGAGCTGTGTTTCTTTGCAGAACCTGGCCAGGCAAGACCCGTCTCCGTGGATGGAAGAGGAGCCAGGGCGATTGATGACGCATTCTATAGCTTGCCGAAAGCTTCTATTATTCTTGGAAAGTATCAGCACAGCAGCTGGAAATGTCTGGGCTGGGGAAGAGATTCGTGTGTTTCGCTCTCAAAGCAGCTTCGTGTTCACTCGTGTTGCTGCCAGGACTCTCAGCTGCTACGGAGGACTGCCCATGAGGGCGAAATCCCAAATTGCACAGCTGCATAGGCCCGACACATGTGCCTCCAAGCGCTCCAGATAGCAGCTTGTGAATTCCACAAAAAGGGATTGACATAGCCGCCGAAACTCGCGCCGAAAGTGGTGACTGAATTCCAAGAGGATCAGACACGCGCGGAACAAGGCAGGAGGAGTTGGACACTGGGACTAAGACATGTTGGCTGCGAGCCCTAAGTGTTGTAACAGTTAAAGTTCCGAACAATGTCACAGTATCAAGTGAAGAGATGGTCAAAGCAGATCTGTGGCATTTAGAACCTGCGTAGAACTTGCGCTTGCGCTGTGAAGTGCTGGACGGGTTGAGGCCTGGTACAGTATCCAGCGGCTGTGCCGCCATTCAGAACTCTGCAACAAAGTAAACAAGCAGAACAACATGCATCAACAGAGTGTATTTGTGAAGGCAGACGACTGCGTTGGGTGGTTCATCATTCGTCATACGAGTCGGACAGCCCGCGAGGTTGGGCGATCCTTACCAGCGGTGCCCTCCACCGACACCGTCAAGGGCGGGCACGGGCTCAACCCCCAGAGAAGGTTACGTAGGCTGTATTTTTTGGGACAGGTTGGGGGCAGGCAGGGTTGCCGAGTTGCAAAAGCCGCTCTCTTGGACTCTCCGCTCGAGCCGCTCGAGGCGATGCTTCGAGGGATCTTCAAGGAGCCTCAAACTTCAGAGCAAACTTCGGGCCAATGAAGCCTTTTTTGTCCCCGGAGGATGGAAAGAAAGGGCGCAAGGAGGCGGCCGAACACGAGGTACGAGGGGCCTCGACGATAAAAAGCTTCCCAACCTATCCTTCCCTGCCCAGGAAGTGCGCCAGAAGCGCCTGGAAACGGTGCGCCGCTGTCAGCAGACCTGTATCGCAGCACCGCCTCCAAGTGTCTGCAAAGCCCGTCTAGAGAGACAGGCCGACAGGCAGATCGATCGAGCAGAGAGACTTATCAACCCGAAAGCCTGAACCCAAAGCGCCGGAAAACACCCTGAACCCTCGACTCTGAGCCGCGCGGCCTTGAACACCGCCTAGACCCGGAGCCCTGAGGCTTAAACCGAGGTCTGGAAAACTCCTGGCAGTTCCAGGTCTGCGACTGGTGGAGCCTCCTTGCGGCTGGACTCCTCAGGCCCCTGGCTTTGCAGTGGTAGCGATAGTAACAGAAACAGAGGTAACAGTACTTGTCGTATCCAGTCGAGGAGCAACAGCAGCAAGAGACACTGTGTGGTGCTGGGCGGCAGTAGAAATAGAATTGCATGAGGAAAGGGAATCACCGAAGCATTCGCTGTCAGCGATTTACGAGGTTTGAGGTTGGGCTTTGGGGTGGCTCAGGTGGCAAAGTCAAGACTCAGTCCGAGCACGGTGCAGATCCATTCGCAGCTGTTTGCCGGTATCCGAAACCGAAGCATGGTGCCAGATGCAAAGCCAGTCGATCCCTACAACATCTGTAGTTACATGCTGACCACCTTCGCACGCATCCTGTGGCAAAGCTGGCTGAAGAATGCTTGCCAGCCTCGCAGCTGAAGCCACACCCACCAAAGTCCACCTTCAACCGCCAACCCGAAATCGGCCCTGTGAACTCAATGAACTCTGCTCTGTCGCCGCCCCTCACTCGCGCTGCTGGATCCCACTCGGGGACAGGGCGCCGCGACCGCCCTCGGAGGCTCGCATATATACGTCTCCATTCTATATCTATCTATCTATATATATATATATATATCTGTCTATCTATAGAAAACACACACTCACACACTATGTATGTATGTCTATCTATCTATCTATCTGTCTATCTATCTATCTATCTATCTATCTATATATATATATATATTTCATATTATATTATATATTTATGTATATGATTATGATTTCGTAGCAACGCAGCGGCCCCCCCACCGACTCTTGCTTTTTGGTTGCCTTCAACTCTTTGGGGCAACCAGAAACCGAAATCTCACCAGGCGATGCTACCTCGTCCTGCTGGCCCTGTGTGGCCTCAGCTTGGTCACTCGGATGCCTTATGCCTTGACGGACAAAGGGGATACGGATGCTCAGGCTGTGTCATACTGTTGCTCAAAGTATTTGATGACTCTGAAGAAGGAAGAACCGTTCTCAGATCGCTCAGAAGAACACGTGCACAAGAGTCCTTGTTTGTGCTTGCGCTGCCGAGCTATGCCCAATGACTGGCCGAGGCTCGTGCCTGCACAGCCTTCATCGGCAGTAGGCTCGGAGCCTGAGACGTTTGGAAACTCTTGATCACCCACACACTCCACGCCTGTATATGCAGTCGCACGGGGATTGGAGATCAACAGGGCCTGGCTCGCGGGCACGCTGTGTAGGGAGCGCGCCGGAAGTAACAAACGCAACAATGACAGTGACTTTGGCAGTCGCTCCTGTCGGCTCCTCTCCCCTCCTCTTCAGGAGGCCCAACACCACGACAAGCCTGCAGAGGGCTGCCGAAGCCGAGGTGGGATTTTCAGGGCAGAATCTCCAGAATCTTGTTTTTGCTTGGTGAAAGGAAAACACAAACAATTCAGGACGGCAAGGGAACAAGGGCTGTGCTTGAACGGATCAGCTGAATTCTGTCGTTTGAGCCAAGATGAGCGGGAGTAAGCACGGTAAACACGGTACAGACATTTCCGGATAAGCAATACGCAGGATTATTGTACAACCCCCAATTCTGCAATGATCGGCACGTATTGTGCTATTCCTGACGGCTGTCAGATCACTTGCCATCATTATGAGAAGTGTGTCATATTCTGGCTATCGCAGCTTTCGGCAAGAAACAGTTTCGTTCGGTTTCCCTCTACAAGAACCAAAATCGACTCTACAGACGAAAACCCGCTCAAACGTGTAGTTGAACAACCAAGCTTGTAGGGAACACATGAAAGGGAGCTACATCTGTATCTATATCTATATCTTTATCTGTATCTATCTACATCCATGTCTATATCCATATTTATACTTATATCTGTATCTATTTCCATCGGTATATATATTTCCATATCCATATCATTATCTGCATCTGTATCTATGTCTGTGTCGATGTCCATGTGTGTATGTATATATGTATCTTCACGCGTACTCATGCATGTTTATGCCTGACCCCCCCACTCCATGGTATCCTCTTTTGCATGGTGCCTGTGGTCGTGTCTTGCATACTGCATATTCTGATTTTCCCTGTGCCCCACGCTTGAGGCTCTAAATTGCGCCTTAGTGCCAGCCCACTGTATCATGCAAGGATAGGCTCGATTCTCACCATCATGCACTCTTTCACACTCTGTTGTGTGGCCCGGTCTCCCAATGCTCCAGTACATTTTGAACTATGTTAACTTCCACTACAGTCGACAGCATGCCATTGCAGGCCGTGCTGTACTCTGCAGCTATTCGTTTCATACTGTTCTTCACTAAGGCAATTCCGGATTCAGGCTACGCAGTGTTACAATAAATTGCAGATCACGGAGCGCTGTAATGTCGTAGCTATGCCCATGCAGAAGCATTGCTGGATACATTTTTACATTTATTCGCTATACTATATCTTGTGTGTGTGTACATATGTGTATATAGAAACAAAAGTACAATAATAAATAATTAAATGAATACCGAATACCTAAATATGTATATATATATACACACACCATATACCCATATACATGTACATGTAAACATATATATATATACACATACATATGTATGTAGAAACTAATCATGTTATCTATGCTATCTATGCTATCTATTCTATCTATCTATCTATCTATCTGTCTGTCTATCTATCTATCTATCCTTCTATCTATCTTTCTATCCTTCCATCTATCTACCTATTTATCCATGTAACAACATCCATCTATCTATCTGTGTGTGTATCTGTCTCTCTCTATCCATCTATGTGTCCGTCTATCTCTCTCTCTCTCTCTCTCTTTATCTATCTATCTATCTATCTATCAATCTTTCTATCTGCCGATCTATCTATCTATTTCCCTGTCTATCTATCTATCTGTCTATCTATCTATCTATCTGTCTATCAACCTATCTATCTATCTATCTATCTGTATATACATATGTATGTTTTACATATATATATACATATGTATATATATACATAGGTATATATATATATACACATATGTATATGTATATGTATATGTATATATATGTATATATATATATACACAGAGTGTATGAGTCCATGTGAATATGTACACTGTTGTCTTCGAACATGCTATGTTAGCATATCTGGAAGCAGCATCAACATGCTGCATGTGTGAGTGGCCGAGGTGGCGACAAAGCCGCCCAAAGGAAATTGGTTTGAGGAAACAAAGGCGCGCTGGTGGTAGACAAGCTGTGTTTGTTGAATTGAATCGAGATCTTCAGGAGGGATTCGTTCACAGCCGGGCTCATGAATCAGCCGTCTCCCATATGTCAGTGCACGCGTTTGATTTGATGTTCGCGTCTCTTTTCCCTTTTTACCGGGGCCGACAGGGACGGTGCTCTTGAAGTTTGGGCCCTTCGCATACTGCCCGGATCACATTGCCAATGTTCCGACTCATTGCTGGTGTCTTGAATGGCGGCCAGCTCTGCATGGACATGTTCAGCGTCAGAGAACTCGGCTCCTTCAAGGGTCATGTCTCCGCAGTCACAGGCATTCTGGGATGACCTGGAAGTCTTCATGCCCCTCGATGAGGCGCTCCGAATGCCTTGTCAGTTTGCTAGATTTTGCTGGAATGCTTGCTGGTCAGACCTGCTAGTGCCTGCATCACCTACACACATGAGGATACGGCCCCAGAAGCCAAAGCGCTCCTGAACCAGACGGAGCAACTCGCAAGCAGCGACGGAGTTTGCGGGTCTGTCCACTTCGACCTCAGCAGAGTTTGTGAAACCACGCAGTTGGCACATGTTAGCCATTCCCGGCATTCATGCGGTGTGCGTCCAAGGAAGGTCGAGCGTATGACGGCGGAGCAGGAGGGGCCTTCAGACACGGATGTCAGATATCTGAGTGTACCGGCATTTTGGAGGCTCTTGATGCTATAAAGATGGCAGCACACTTGAAATATTGCCCACCATGCGACCCATGGGTTCTAAGAATGCTGTCGGAGCCGCTTTCGTCCTGTCTTTGAGGAGGCTGTTCTCGCCAAGAAGTCTTACCTTCGTGGGAAGTCTGACGAAGCCTTGGGTGAAGAGCTGAACAAGCTACAGAGCCTCTCCTATGAGCGCCTTGGGCTCCAAGTCGTGGCATTCATCCCGGCCCTTCGGTCTGGGTTGAGCTGGATCTTCGAAATCCGTACCTTTGAGATAGCCTGCGGAAGTGCATGACGATGTGGAAGACAGGAGATTATGACACCGGTCGGACCTTCGAAAGTTTCCATTCGCTGTCTTGCCGCCAAGGTATTGGAAGATGCGCGTCTACAGGCCCTCCACAAGTGCCGCGGCTCGCGGATGTTCTTGGCATGAAAGCTTCAGACCGTGTCAGACGTACGCCTCCCTCTGTAGAAGAGGGGTGTCAGCAGCGCCGACACAAAGAACTCTCCGTTATAGTCACATGCAGTTGTCCTTTCGAGAATGCCAGGGTCTTCAGCAAGGAGTCCGTGAAGGAGGGCTTTGTGTGGGACTCAGCGTCATGCCGGGTGATTCCGTCACACGTCGCTTGCAGCTCGGCGAAGGTAAGCTTTCTCACATACGGCAATGCAATTTTCATCTTAATTTTCCTGCGCACCGTGGTGCCACGGCTGCTAGTGAGCCTTGGGTCGCAGTGATGAGGGTCTAGCCGACGGCCACCGTGGATTCGCGATTTCAACAAGTTCTTGTGAGCATCGTATGCCATTCTCAGGATATCGTCTCTGGACGATTTCTTCGGTTTCGCTAACGAGATTGGTGTGCCCAACAGGCAGACCCTGAATGAAACTTGGTTCCGTCTTAGCCAGTTTAGGCGAATTGCTTGGAGTCATTTCCATGCAGCAGTCTCCATGTTGAGATTCCCGACTGCCAAAGTTCCGCAGTGTGAGAGCTCATTTAGACAAATACCTGCATATGATCTTATATGTGCTGTCATAGCCACACCCGTCTGCGCCGAGGACGTAATTCGAAACATTTCGAGTTACGACACACTCTTCAAAGCTCTTATTTACACAGTGGCCTTTATCGTCGAGAAGCTGACGCTGCTGCTCACTTAGTCTCCCTGAGATGTCTGGCAACGGTCACAGCTGAGGGCTGGGCGCTGGGACTCAGGATTTCTGAAATCCTGCCGGTTCAGGTGGCCTTGAAGACGATGTCCCCAGCTACCTGGATGGGACATACATGTGATACACAATGACTATGGAAGTTCTCTATCATGCAATCAATAGCGAGTGGTACAAAGTAAGAATGAAGAGATTCTGTAACTCTATAGCTAAGATAGCAACTGCAACCATAGCAATCCTTTCGGTAACAAAACTAAAACGCTTGGGTTTCTTTTGGGTGCCGCCGAAACCTTGGATGTAAGAAAAACGCCGCTGTTCCCGTACATCCCTCCCTGGCTTTCAAGCCCGACGAAGCTGCATTGAACCGTGCCCCAAACCCTAAACCCTAAAGTCTTGCCTCGAATTTTCACGGTTTTTAGGTTGTCTTTGGCGGCCTCATCCCTGGTGCGCTGATCTCCGCAACCTGTGAAACGGTGGGAGCCACTGTGTCTTGCTTGCAGGAACTTGGCAGAGAAGGGGCGTGGGAATGGAGATGATTTCCGGAGACTGGAGCCAGCTCAGGTGAATTTCTTCATCGGCCGCACGTTCTTCTTCCAGCGCGGCTTGGCAGAGCTGTTGCATGGCGTCTTCGCCTTCCGGGGCTTTCGGTGCTCCCCTAAACCCTAAACCCTAACCAGCCGAGTGATTGGAGCTTGAAAGCATCTCTCCGTGCAGGTCTGCGAGACTTTCAGCTTCCCGGTGAGCCCAAGCTGGGCGATGCTCCGTGGTTCGGAAGGCTGAAGCTTAATATAGGGGCCTTAATAATTAGAACAGGGTTTGGGGGTAGGTTATACTATAGCTATAATAAGGAACCCCCAAAATCCTGTTTTTGTTATTAAGGCCCCTACATTACTTGCATCGCTCCATGCTTTCATACAGTGACCTCGCATGGGAGGCTCGAGCGGGCCGCCGAGAAAGAGGGCTTGAAGATGACTCTTCTGCGGCTCAATATGCAACAATGTAACGGTGCATCATAGTACTCGTTCCCAGGAACCCTTCGTTTGTTCGGGTCCAGCTTGAACATCATGCGGGAGGTAGGGGGAGAGGTTGGGAATCACGTTGGATTCGCAGTGATCTCTCGGCTTGCTTCAGAATCCTCTTCTCCTGGACGAAGCAGACAGAGTCTTATTTTAGCCAAACTCCCAAGCCTTAGCTTAGCAAGAGGCTTGCGATAGTGCGCAGTAGCTCCGCAGATGTGGCATGCCGTCGGGATTCGGCTTTGAGGAGCTACTACAGACTGCCAGACTGCCGTTCCGGAGTAGAATAGACTGACAGGAGCTTCGGGCTGCCATCAAGCCCAGGCTGCGTCTCTCCCACATTCTCCCCGTGCCATTCGACTCCTACTGGTACATCCTGGGGGCGCTCCCTGTTGGTCACCGGGCCGGAGTTTCCTGGGACTCAGGTAGAACAGAAACGAGAACGGTAGACAATGGCTATCGCAGCAACACCAATTTGGTTGAAGAGTTCTCTGACTTCGTCGATGATGGTATTCGTGCAAACAGGAACAAGACAGGAGGTGGTTCATGTTCTCATCACCACCATCACTATCACTATTTCGACACAAGCTACATCATCTTCATCATCATCATCTTCACCATTGTAATCATCATCCATCAAGACCACCATCAGCACAGTCATCGCCAAGACCGACCATCATCATGAAATTGTCCATCATAGTAAATCATAGTCATTAGCATCACCACCGCCATCATCTTCGTTGTTATGGTTGTTCTCCCCCTGCTGCTCCTCCTGCTCCTCCTCCTCCTCCTCCTCCTCAGCATCACCATCTCATCATGACCATCATCATTATAATTATTACTACTATTATTGTCGACTGCACCAGATGCTCTGGCAATTTCCGGCTAGGCTGCGCAGCTCTGTGCTGAAGGGGCTCGGAAAGTCGCAAGGGCCACTATTTTTGCTCGGGACATGAGCCAGTTTTCAGTAGGGTTTGCTGACTGCTCCCCGACATCCCAGAGTCCGAGAGAACACTCGTTTCATTCAAGGCGTGCCGGAGTTCATCGTGGCACACTGGGTGGGCTGCCTGAAGACTGCCTTCCTCGACGCATCGCTCGGGCTTCTGCTGCTCACGTCTGGGCCTCACAGGGCTTGGAGTGGAGACGTCTGAGGGCTTTTGCGGTTTTGTTGGGCTGGCGGCTTTCCGCCATGGAGTTTAGCATTTCGGGAAAGAAAGTCTCATCGGACTGTCGAGGGAGTAGCTTTGCTCCAGCATGTCGTGGCTGCACTGTTTAAGACATATGCCTCGCCTTCTATCAAACTATCATGCCCGCGTGCCTATCTGCCAGTCGATCTGTCTACAGATGCATGCACCGGAGGTCTCCCTGTTCTGCCGTGCATAAATGCTCATTATATCAGTACATGCTGTTTATCTGTGGGGCACCACCAGGATCCGATGTGCTTTTGATCGTTGCCCTGCTTTGGTGTCGCAAGTCTTCTGCTGGGCGTTTCAACTCTGAGTCCTGGGACAGCAAAAGCAACTGCGAGCTCAGCAGGGCTTTGGAGCCAGGTCGGTCGTGAACCTGGAGGAAGGGGCTGAGAAATCGAACATCATCGTTGCCGAGTCTGCTCTTTGGCCACATTGCGACATGCCCGTCGTGTCAACACGAAAGCACTGCGAACACCAGCGATTGCTGAATTCCACGTCCAGGTCGGCTTTGCATTGGTTGCTCTGCTGGTGCCTGGCCGAAAGAGATCGTTGTGCTAAATGACCAGACGCCGCATCCAAGTGAGCCCAGGTGCAGACATTCGCCACCGGCCTGGTCAAAGACATCCTCGGCCTGGAGGAAGCTCAAAAGCAAAGCAGTTTGTAATCAGGTGCAGGCCTTTGCCAGTCGAACCGCGTGGCTCGAAGCCGCCAGTACCGATGGATGCAGCCAAGGACGAGAAAAAACCGGATGCCACCAAGGCAACCCCACCCCTCAAGGACCAGGCCTTCCCATTCAAAAGATTGTGCTAGAGGGGGGTGTGTTTGGAGACTAAAGAGAGACCCGGTGTTTGGACTTGAGCTCAATGCCTTGTAGACCTGTCGAGGATGGACAGCCGGCCAAAGCCGACCCACCCGCAGCGACAGCTGATGCTGACAACCGCATGATTTGATCTCAAAGTTAAGGTATCCAAATAGTTGTTGTGAACTCCACGCTGCTTATCCGATGTCGCAGCAACCACTTGGAAGTCAAGCTGTCCAAGCAGGCAGGAACACCACAATCCATTTTCTAGCTTCAATGTTTCACACGGAAGGGTTCGACCAAGTCATCCGTTGCGGAGCAGAAAAGATGGTGCATGCCTGCGATAATAGGAGTTGCAGTCCCCACTAACCCCATTTCGCAAGTGTGGGTCGGCAAGCGCCTTTGAACTCTAAGTTTGTTGTTTGGTGTGAATTATATCTTCGGGTATCCTGATCTGTTTTGCGTGCTTGAAATTCTGAAAGATTTCAATTGAAGCTTTGGGAATGAAAGTGCCGGATCCGCGGTCAGGAACCACCGTCGAACTGTGGGCAAGGCCGCAAACATGCCGCTGGGGGTGTCTCTTTCCTCAATTTTAGCTTCGTCGTCAAGGCGTGCATACCTGCTCGAGAAATTGCGGTGATGATGAAGCTCTGATTATACCTGGCACGCATACGCCGCATCCCAGTCGCCTGTACCCGTAATTAGCCCTCGCCTAAGGGGAAGAGATCTTGGCAGGTCACGCTGCGCAACGCTCTCCGGAAGGCGCCGGCAGACGGCCCACGGTTCACGACCGGAGTCGGTGATTCCAAGCTGGGTTCCGACTCCCCGTGTTTTTGCAGCAATTTCACGTCGAGGCATACAGCAGGCAGGAGGGTTCTTCACTTCCACCGCCGCTACTGCGACTGACGTCAGCTAGATGCTTCACTTGCTCTTGTGGTAGTACGCCTCGGCTGGTGACTGGCGTCTTTCAAGAGAAGTTCTGCTGCATTTTGGAGTTCATGAAGGATCTTGAAGTCTTGTTGACAAGCCAGAAGCTTACTTCGTTCACATGTCAGCTTTCGATCATTTCAGCACCCAAACTCGGCAACACCTTACGACGCTCATGGGGAGCTTGAGGATTGAACCGATTGACACGAGCGGACGACTTTGCTGTATGACTCCTCTCGTACTGACGAGCCAGGCCATGGCGAGCAAGGATCCTGCGGTCCCAGAAGAGGAGGCCGTTGCATCTCGAAGCCAGGAGAAGCCCCAGAGAGACTAACCCCAAGCTGTCCCTTTGATCATGCTGGCACTTGTCTCGCTAGCGACGCATACCTTTTAAATCTTTATCACTGAATCACCGCCTCATGTGCCATGATATCTCATCACATCATACTTATAGATTGCGTCACCCTGAGTCTGAGATGCCATCGCTCTTTAGGGACTGACGAGCGGCCCTGAGGAGGCCCAGCGGCGGTCAGGGCCCGGGCCGCCCTGGCACCACTCCAGGCGCCGCCGGATCTAGGCACTGAATATCAGTGTACATTTACATTTAGAAAAAAAAGAGGACATCTTAAAGACAGACGTTCATGTAGATTTGAGTAGAAACAAGCAAACAGAAATACAGAAAGATAAAGACAACGATAGTCACACACACACACACACGCATGTAAATACATGCAATGATACATGTGCATATGAAGACAAAAATGCACATACGTGTGTGTGTATGTATATATATATATGTATGTATGTATGTATGGATGTATGTGTATCTATGTATATATATATATCTATATATATGACCATAATATATGTATCAATGAGCAAATAGATGAACAAGTAGTTTTCAACCAAAATCAGTAATTGCATAAATGAAAAGTTAAACAAGATTATGTTTATGCACCTTGTGATAGCTAGGCATGTAGGTAGGCAGGCAGGCAGGCAGGTAGGTAGGCAAGTATAAGTACAGAGATAGATCGATAGCAAGCACCAATAGATAGAGGCACGCACACACGCGCACATTTACATTTGTATATATGTATCTAGAAATTATTATATATATATATCTCTGCGTCTATGTACGTACGTATGTATGTATGTATGTATGTATGTATGCATGTTTGTATGTCTGTGCGCATGCATGTTTGTATGTAGGTGCGTATGTCTCTCTCTCTCTATATATTGGCGCATATGTATGCAGATGGCATATGCATGCAAAAATATGCACACACACACATTTTCTGTATCTGTCTTTATACATGTATATTCATTTGCATGCAGATACATATACATATACACACATACATACATACACACATACTTCCATCCATACATACATACATATGGATACTTATGTTATGTCATGTATGTATGTATGTATGTATGTATGTATGCATGCATGCATGCATGCATGCATGTATGTATGTATGTATGTATGTATGTGTGTGTGTAGGTAGGTAGGTAGGTAGGTAGGTAGGTAGGTAGGTAGGTAGGTAGGTAGGTAGGTAGGTAGGTAGGCAGGTACATACGTATGTATGTATGTACGTACGTATGTAGGTATGTATGTATGATATGTATGATATGTATGATATGTATGATATGTATGTATGTATGTATGTATGTATGTATGTATGTATGTATGTAGTTATGTATGTAGTCTGTAGGTAGGTAGGTAGGTAGGTAGGTGGGTGGGTGGGTGGGTGGGTGGGTGGGTGGGTGGGTACGTAGGTACGTAGGTAGGTAGGTGGGTAGGTAGGTAGGTAGGTAGGTAGGTATGGATACACATGCATACATACATATGTGTGTGTACATAACTGCATATGTGGTGTGTGTATATGTATATGTATACATATTTTATACATGCATGCACATAAACGCATGCATACAAATATGTGCATGAGGAGCCCGCGCGTCAAGAAGGAAACAGAGGAGCCGGATCTTGCAGCGATGCCCAAAGCCAGGCGGGCATCGAAGAATTTTCCGCGTCTCCAACAATCCGATATCTGGGAGTCTTGCAGCAGGCTGCTGGCATGCAGTTAGTTTGTAGAGCTGAGAGGGATCTTCACAAGCGGCACAAGCGGTGTATGGATGCATGGATTGTGGAGGAGCGTCTCGCCTCGGCTTCAGACGGGCAGGCAAGAAGCTACAATCATTCGAGAGCGATCTTGACAATCCTTAGTTTGTGTGAGTTCGAAAGGAGCCACCACAAGTGGAAGCACAGCGCGACAGACCCAAACAGCACGCCCGTCGCCCAGCGTTTGGTTTGAGCCACAACTATAGGCAGCCTTTCGAGTAGTCGGTTCCCACCCGTTTCTCATCGCGTTCAGAGAGCTGAGGAGCTGGACTGGGGCCATGAGAATTGTTTAGGGTTTTGGGTTTACTGTAGGGTTTAGGGTTTAGGGCCCCTGCTATCGTGTGAGTTTGAGGTTGTGGTTTCTGCCACTTGGTGCCATGAGGCCTCCTGTGGACGGGGAGATCCAAGAAGCCGTTCAAGACGCACTCTTTGACCGAGTGCCTCTCATGGTGAGGACGTCCTCGCATCTGGACGCAGTCCAATCTCCCGTAAGTCTAACAGCAAGAGATCTTTAAGTGTCCTTATCAGTGTTGTTAGTTCCTGGTCTTTTTGTGCCGCCCCTCTGATCAGGGGTTCGCATGTACGCGCAGTGGCGCGGCATCACATTGACACATGCGTACGCAAGCTTCGTGCTTCCGCTCGCGCGCAGGAGCTCCAGCACGACGCCGGCATCGCAGGTACTCGGGACCTGCTCAAGGAAAACACACATGAGCTGCCGGGCCATGAGCTTGAGGCGCAGCTGCCCGAGCGCTATGCTCACCTCGCGCCCCAGGGTGCGAGGCCATCAAGGGCAGTTCTGCGAAGGCCGTGATCCGGATCGCGGCTTGAGCTTCGTCGCTTGTGGCAGGCACGAGCGTGCGGAGGCAGATGGCTCAGCAGATGCCAACTCTCGCATCACGTCGAGGCTCGGGGATGCAGTGCCCAAGCTTCAATGCCGGGTTGGCTAATGTTGGCCGCCGTTGTGCATCCGTCCGGCTGCAAGTGCCCCTACCTTCCAGCAACTTGGGGACCCGTCGCTCCAGCTTCCACTTGCTGCTGCAGAGCAGCGCGCGGGGCGAGGAGCTGCGTGACGCCGGAACTTCCAAAGCCAGGCCGCACGCAGCTTCGACGGCACGTATAGCGTGCAAATGTAGGTAGCAGCACTGCTGCCAGGAGCGCCTCTTCGCGACTAGAGACGAGCAGGTCGGAGAGAGTTCAGGCTTCCGTGGGCCGTGAGCCGCATAGCAGCTGTACATGGAGGCAAGGCGGCGAGAGTCCTTCAGCTGAAGATGGAGCAAGCGGGAGGAGCGAGTTCTGAGCGCTCTCACGACCTTTTCAATGTCAAGGCCTGCAAAGTTGCTTTCCTCAGGAGTCGACCCATGAAGTGGAAGCTCCAACGCGAGCCAAAGCAGGGTGCAGAAGCGCCAAGCACCGAGTGAAGCCATTCCTCCGAAGTTTTGCTTCAGCTGTCATAGCTGTCCCTCCCGTCAGTATAAGGTCGATGGCTGATGGTGCAGAGGAGGGAGAGCCGACGCCCACACGCGACGACTTGCGCGGTGGCACCAGGACTCTGGATGGTTGGAGTTAAGGGGACGGGTTTTCCATGCTGACATATCCTGACTTTGGTCATGGGCGTGTGTGGAGGAGCCATTCGCCGAGGGGGCCGTCCTCTCGAAAGGCAGACCAGTCTTCTCGCCACGAGAAGAGGCACCGACAGCTGCTCAAATACCTTGGTCGGCATCATGAAGCTTCTGTGCAGCTTGGTGCTTCCATCTAGGCGGGACTCCAGCGCCTCGACATCGCAGGCCACTTGCGGAACTGGGGCAGTCTGCGACAGCAGTCGGCCACGCATGAGCTTGAGGCGCAGCTGCCCGAGCGCTATGCTCACCTCGCGCCCCAGGGTGCGAGGCCATCAAGGGAAGTTCTGCGAAGGCCGTGATCCGGATCGCGGCTTGAGCTTCGTTGCTTGTGGCAGGCACGAGCGTGCGGAGGCAGATGGCTCAGCAGATGCCAACTCTCGCATCACGTCGAGGCTCGGGGATGCAGTGCCAAGCTTCAATGCCGGGTTGGCTAATGTTGGCCGCCGTTGTGCATCCGTCCGGCTGCAAGTGCTCATACCTTCCAGCAACTTGGGGACCCGTCGCTCCAGCTTCCACTTGCTGCTGCAGAGGAGCGTGCGGGGCGAGGAGCTGCGCGACACCGGAACTTCCAAAGCCAGGCCGCGCGCAGTTTCGACGGCTTGTGGCATAGCATACAAATATAGGTAGTAGCACTGCGTGGTCAGCATCAGTCCGTACTTGCAGCATGCGGGCAGGTGGCTAGAGCACATTCGTCGCGAGTGCGATCGCGTGGCCAGGGTCACTTCTTCCATACCCGAATCGGACACGCCGAGGGGCGACGGCGACGATCCCAGTACTGAGAGGGCTCAGAAGGCAGCTGCGGGCGCGGGAGCCTCGCAGAGCCCCAGGCCAGTTTCATGGTACGCTTCACGGCGC
>CAJNJA010007533.1:0-10460 GCA_905231915.1 Symbiodinium necroappetens
ATATATGTATATATGCATATATGTAGATATGTATATATGTATATGTGTATATGTATGTATATATGTAACGTATATATGTATATATGTATATATGTATATGTCTATGTCTATGTATATGTGTATGTGTATGTGCCTGTGTATATTATGTATGTAGGTATGTATATAGGTATGTATATATCAATACATACATATATATATACATGTATATGTATGCATGTATGTATGTATGTATGTATGTATGTATGTACAATGTATGTATGTATGTATGTATGTATGTATGCATGTATGTATGTATGTATGTATGTATGTATGTATGTGTATGTATATGTATATGTACGTGAAAGTGTATATGTGTGTGTGCATGTGTATCTGTATGCATGTAATATAAACACAGCACGTATTCATGCACATATATTATCTGCTCTAGCCACAAACCCAATATGGCCAAACCTCTCTGTGTCAAAACACATATCGCGATATAAGCAGCTAGAATATTATCAAAAACCACATGCACACATGCTGTGCTATACACATAGCAAGACACGTGCAACGCCACCCACTCCCGTGGGCACACTCACCAACCTACCGACCCACCCCCTCCAAGCACCCACCAACCCGCCCATTCTTGGATCTGAGGTGCCCCCTCCGTGGCGAGGATCGCTTCGCACGATGGTTTGGCAGGGGCCCTTGCAGTGCCTCTGCAAGGGGCGCCGTCGAGCACTGGTTCTTTGTCGAGTGGTGCTTCCTATGACAGCAACATCGAAGATGCCCAGTGCCCCTATGTAAGGAGCAAGGATATGCCAGCAACCCGTGCAGACTTGCATAAGGAAGACAAAGGCCCCACGGCGATCAAAGGAGGCCCCGAGGCAACCACCAACTCACGCCCCAGCAAGCTGCGACCACGGCCCAGCCAGAGGTTGCCACCGACAAGCCCGACGAACCCTAGCCACTCCTTGCCGCCGACAAACCCGACGAACCCTAGCCAGTCCTTGCCGCCGACAAACCCGACGAACCCTAGCCAGTCCTTGCCACCGACAAACCCGACGAACCCTAGCCAGTCCTTGCTGCCGACAAACCCAACGAACCCTAGCCAGTCCTTGCCGCCGACAGACCCGAAGCCCAAAAAGACTGCAACTAGCACGCCACTGAAGAGAAAGGCCACGCAGGTGAGCATCGAAGGATCACCCCCATCGAGTATATCCCCACCGTCTTCCACCGCCACAGCAGCCACAGATGCCAATAGACCCCGATCCAAATCCCCGAGCTATTGGCAGAGTTTCGGTTGCAGTTACATGTGCACTTGGGAGAGTTAGGAAAACACCTATCGATCATGTTCCTGCAGGATGCGGCGATATTTCGAACCGAAGAAATGCGGAGCCTTGAAATGCAGCGAGTCAGCCTTGGCTATGTACCGCACGACAGAAGGACGCAGCTGGGCTGTTACAGGAGATCACTGAGTAGGTTCTGCATGAATGATAGATATATACATATCCACCTTTGGCCTAGGGGAAAAACTTCGCGAGCTCTTGAAGGCGCACGGCAACTTCAAAGCGATCGAACTCCACCTTAAGAAAACTCATACGGCCTCCTTTGGCAAAAGCAAAGCCGGCCAGTGGGTGACGAAACATTACCTGCTGAACGTTCTGATGTGGACACCGTCTTCTTCTTAGTTGCTACTGCAAAGTGTAATGGGGGGGGGGGTTGCCGTATGTCTCATATAGTTCGGCTGGTGTTACATCTGGCTGGTTAGGAAGATGGTGACAGCCGCATGGGGCTGGGCGTCGAAGACCAAAAATCTTCGCCGAAGCCCAGTGCATGGGGAAGAAGAAGCCAGGTTGGTGCTTACGGATAAGTTTGAGGCCCAGGACACGACAACGCAGCAGACGGAGATGGGTGGCACTATCGAGCTCGAGGAGCTTCTGTTTCTTGTTAACGCATGATCCCTGCCACGCCTGCCCCTCCCACCACAAAATTATAGGATCGACCTAGCTAGCTGCAGATGTACATCATGCACACCCACACACACATATATGTATAGTGACCGATACTGCAGCACACTTGCATGCATATATGCACATGTGTTTTAATATAATGCAATGTACACCATGCATGTCATAATATATATATATATATAATATATATATATATATATATGCTGGCAGTAACATGTGTATGCATGACATGTACTATATCCCTAAACCCTAAACCTATACAATGCTGTTCAGGACGAGAGTGGCTTCCTCCTCGAGCAGGACACACCGGACATCAATGCTGAGGATGCAGCATTGATGAATGGTGAGTCGGCCCCAGCCTCCAGCAGCAAGGGTGGTTCTGCACAGCAGATGGAGTCTTTCTCTGCTAGTGCATCCTTCAAGCTACTAGTTTGCATCTCCTAGCTGTGCTAGTGTGTGCACGAAACTGCCAATCCCTGCCTATAGACCCTTAAATTAAACCCTAGGCCCTAGGATTTAAAACCCTAGACCCTAAACCCTAAACGGCTCCGCTTCTGCTAAGGCTAGTGTTCCCAAGCCTGTCGCAAACGAGCAGCCCCGTGACACTGCTGCCGGAGTACCTGGAAGTGTTGGGTAGGAAGATCGACAATTGTGAAGACGTGCTGGACCCGCGGTCTAGGGTTTCGTAATTATACTAGGGTTTCATAGGGGCTATATTCTAGAGCGCTGAAGCTTGCATACTGTAATCCGAGAAAGCCAATGTACAGCCAACTCGTGTCGCACAGGACCGGCTGAGCCAAGTGGATGGGGCCCGTGCCAAGGGGATGCTTGCTTGCAACTTAACCTATCCTAGGCCCCCCTTAACGACCCGGCTGGTACTGCTGAGGCTCCGGGACCAGATCCAGACCCAGCTCCAGCTTTTGAAGACGTGTTTCGCTGATATGACCAAGAAGCAATCCGATGCCCTCACCCGGCCACTGGACAAGCTACCTGGTCTAACTATGTCGACAGCACGCAAAGCCAAACCCTAACTTTAAACCTTAGCCTATCTGTTTGCAGGCCCTTCCAGGACTCCATCCTGAAGGTGTTCGCCGAGGTGACAAAGCAGGATCTGATCATGAACAACTACGTTGTCAGGTCCCGGACACTTATCTGCATACATAGACCTTGCTATATCGTTGTGCAGTTGGGCCTGAGGTCCAAATCCCATTAAAAATCTGTCGGTGTTGGAGGCCCTCAATCTATATCCAAACCCCAAGCCCCAAGCTCTTAGCTCTCGAGCCCGCGATCAGAATAAGTTGCATCCGAGACCCTACAAACCCCAAGCCCTTATCGTGATCTAACTTTGAGATGCTACAACTTCGATATATAGCTAGCTTTATATAATAGAACCCTACAAACTCTGAGCCCCTATGTATATTTATATCCGAACCCCTGCCAACCCTAAGCCATATTATAAGCTCTCGACTCCAGATTATACTAGCCATTGCCCTTTAAATCCCAAGAATGATAAACTCTCAAACCCTGAGATCCGAAACCCTATACACCCCAAAACTCTCAATTCCCTAGGACTCTGAAATCTACGCCGGGTTCCTCGAAGCCTGCGGGGAAGTCGAACAAGGACAAGAAGGACAAGAAGGACAAGAAAGATAAGAAAGAGAAGAAGGAGGATAAACCACCCAAGAAACCCAAGAAGGAAAGCAAGGGAAGCCCGGCCAAGCCTGCTCCCAAGAAGTTTGCCAAAGGTGCATGAAATGCTTGCACCTGTGATGTTTAATTTGCTGTATCGACCCCAATCGTGTGATGCTGTGCTCATGCAGAGTTCAGCACTCCATGTTCCGATGCACACGCGGGGAAGCTGTGCAGAGAAAGTGCGAGCAACAAACATATTGCACATTGGCCAACATGCCTGCACAATGATTGCTCTCTGCTGATCCACCAGCTCACAAGTAGTACGTAGAAAAGTCAAACGTATACATCTGTGCAGGCATGCTTCGGGTACAGCCAGCAGAAGCCACTGCAACAGACGCACAAGGTCGGACCAGTCAGCCCTAGCTAGCTGCTAGCTAGTTACATAATGCCGGAAGGTATGCTTCCAGAACACCCAGCAGCAGCAGGTGCAGCAGACGCAGGAGGTCGGGCCTTTGATGAATCCCCATTTTCATGACCCCAGATGCATAAAACACTTTCGATCCAACCCGACCCAACAAAAACGATCCCTATATATAATTAACCCTAAACCCTAAATCCTAAACAAACCCTATAAACCCTAAACCGCTGCAGTGAGAAAGCCAAACTTAGACTAAGCCCCATGCCTTAAATCTGCAATCCCTTGCTGGGCACGCAGGCCATTCGAGTGAGGACGACGATGTGAGCGATGATGACCTGGCCAATGAGCTTCTGGTTGGATTTCAGACTGGGGTTCCTTACCTCAAATAGTATAGGTTATAAGTTTGTTGGGAGCAGTCATGCAATATGGGTTCAGGCAGAAAGTGCTGAACGTGTCGTCCGGATAGCTCAAGTGGCCTCCCGCAAGATGCAGAAGCAAGGAGTCGTGGTCAGATAAGTTCTATTTCTGCAAATACTCAACTCCCCTAAGCCCTAGACCCCTAAACCCTAGCCAGCTATCTGCTAGATTTTATTATATATATATATATAGGGACCGTGTCTATCTTAAGGGCTTTGTTTTAGCCTTTGGCCAAGGACCGGTAGACCCGTCTCTAAAGGAATTGGCAGCATCTGGATCCTCCAACGCCTCCCGCAGCCTGTATCGACTTATTCAAAGGCAAGGCCATTGTCTGCCAGTGAGAATCACTGGGGTCAATGCACCAATCCGAGTGATCAAGAAGGGCAGAGTGCTTCGTGAGGATTGGAGATTTCCAACTTTGCTTCCGAGCTCGTGGGTAGAATATGCACTTAGCATTGGAGGACAGCCTATTTTAGGTGGCTGCACTCTAGATGAAACGAAGGCATACACGACAATGCTCAAGCAGTTCTGGCAAAACTATCGGATGACTCACCCTTCCTTCGATGCATTTACAAGGGAGGACTTCGATGAGATCGCTGCCACCCTCGTACCATTCGCCATACATGGGGATGAGGGCAGAGGAAAGGGCAAGAAGCCTATCATGTGTCTTTCTGTCCAACCAGTCATTGGGGCTAAGGGCCTGGGTTTTCTCAACATGAGTGGGTATCTTGTCGACATTCGAGTATTGCAATTTGCTTATGTTGCCCAAAAACTCTGCCGTTCTCAATTCCCCGCTAGCACCAACAAGGCACTCGTTCACCAGCAGGATGCTCTACACGTGTATACCGTCCGAGATGTATTGCGGTGACCAAACACTGAGAGTCCTTCTGGATGCACTATCGAGTGACCTTGCACAGCTGTATCGCGACGGTGTGGAAGCTTCTCGGCCTCGGCTATAGATGCATAGGCTTTGTAGCCTGGGGTTGGTGTGTTTGTAGATTCTTTCAATCGCGAACTACAGAAGCTGCTCCATGAGGTGATACACAAAGGCCGTGCAATTCGGTTTCGAGTGGCACTGCTAGCGGTCAAAGGAGATTGGCCGTTTCTTAGAAAGGCCATGGGCTTGGCATCCGGGTTTACTTCCAAGTACAAGTGTCATATTTGTATGACAGAAGAACCTGGTTCGCACTAGTAAAAACTGTTATGTAATATTTTAAACCCTAAACCCTAAACCCTAGCCCGTAAAAGATCTTATGCTATAAATAGTATGGCATCTACAGGAGTGGTATGACTGCTCAAAGGAAGCCCTCGCCGCTGCTCATGCGCAAGATCCGAAGCCCGGTCCCTTCAAAGAGACCGAACCTCCCTGGCCTTTCAGAAAGCTACCTACAATCTTGGACAACGCATCAACCATCAAGCCGGATGTGGCTCACACGTATGCCATAGTGGGATGGGGAAAAGATCTTGCGGCATCCAGCTTGATTCTTCTGTGCCGTCTACGGGTTTTCTCTGGGCGATCTATTCAGGAAGCACTCGATGCTGCATATACAGACTTCAGGGACTACGCGCACCGAAAGGGCAAGTCAACATCAATCACCAACTTCAGCCTGAAAACCCTCAAGGTGGAGACGCACCTCGCCGTACATAAGCCCTGGCTACAAACCACCTCCAATGCTATATATAACCCCTATAGGTAAACGGGTTAAACCCTACAATGCTATACAGCCGTACAGAAGCCGTAAACCCTAAACCCGAGGCAACTAGTCGATTCAAATCATGACCCACTATGTAGGTTGAAAGAGTATCCTGGCGGCTGTGGAAAGGGCTTCGACTGCGGTGTTATGAATGGCTGGTTGGAAGAGGTGACAACTCGTGTGCGACAGGCATCCCTTGTAACTCTCTTGGCATAGTATATATATATATAATATTTTTGTCAGACCCAGGCCCTATATACATGAAGACAATCCCAATAGGGTTTAGGGATTTAAGGGTTTAGAGTTTAGGGTTTAGGGGTTTAGGGGTTTAGGGTTTAGGCTTATAATAACCTAGGATCCCCAACACCTCGAGCTCTTCAAGTTGCTTCAATGGACCCTGCTCTGTTGTGGCATCCACTTCCGAACCCTTTACAGAGGAGGTGTGTTTTTGACCAGGGCCCAAGCTGTAACATCGGCCGAAGCCGGTTGGAAGATGCTCGAGCCTTGGCCAGAGAATTCTGTACAAAGGATTAATCATCCCTAATGCTTAAGGTAGAGGGGCACCTGTGGTTCCGTGGTTCCATACACCATCGTTCTAAACTGAGGAAGGCCTCACCCGATTAGCCAGGAAATGTGCAGAATTCCAATGGCCTTTGTATCGCATACGACCGAAGTTCCATATGCAGGCGGAAATCATGCAGCTTCGCTCAGACTGCTGGTATTGGCATAAGTTTTCTAAGTAGTGCAAAAGACTGCTGGCATAAGTTTTCTAAGTAGTGCAAAAGACTGCTGGCATAAGTTTTCTAAGCTAGTAGTGCAAAGAACTATCTAGATCCCTAGGTGTTTTGTTGGAGAGTGCATGCACTCCAAGTTACGACCTCGAAATGCAGCTGCAGAGCCGCAGCCCTGTCGTTATGAACTGCCTTAGCTACTTGGCTATCGAGAGAGCATCATGAGCATCGCATGTGCAGTATGCATCATGAACATCGAATGCAGTATGCATGCCCCGGTTATGTGTGCAAGGTTGGAGCACTTGGTCAGATGAAGATTTCATTGGCCGCATATCCCGGATCAGCCGCAAGTGCCACCCCTCTACGACCATCGCCCACACAGTTACTTCGAGGAAGGGCACGTGGTCCGGCAAAAAGTGTGCACTGTGCTGCACGCTGGATGTTGGAGGGGTTATCTATAAAACCCTATAAGCTCGGTCCTACACGCGATGAACGAAGATCAAACAACAGGGTAACACCAGTAAATTTCATTATGCAAATCCCGAACATATACATCCCAAATCGTTTCCTGCTTGGAACCCTATAGGTTGACCTATATATACATCCCTAACCCTTATAGCTTGAATAATGCTTAGACTTGCCAAGCTCGGCCACATTTCCGCCAAAGCGGCCGAATATCAAGAAGCGGCCATAAACCACAAAAGCGATACCGATATTTTGCGATACCGAAAATAACATCACAAAGGAATGCTCAGGTATAGTACCCTTATAGAAACCGTTATAGAAAGCCGAAAAGATCCCTTTAAAGGCTAGCGTTGGTTGTTGGAGTTTAGTTTCTGAGTTTCCGGTCTTCGGTGTGCGGTTTAGGGTTTAGGGCCTTTGGGGTTAGGGTTTAGGGCCTTTAGGGTTGAGAGTTTAGGGTTTAGGGCCTTTAGGGTTTAGGTCAGGCTTTTCGGTGAACTCGAAAGAAATGGCATTAATGATATGGGCATTTGGGCTCGTATCATGCGTCTAGAGTTTACCACATAGGATTCAGGGTTTTACCAAAGACGTGTATCACGGGTGTAAACCGGCCTGGAGTGTAGGTTTCAGGGGCTTTTCCTCCTAAGGCATTGATCTGGGCTTCGTGCGTTGAGTTCGGATGCAACGGGTTTTTGGCCTTGGGGTTTAGTGTCTCCCCTCGGACTTGATCATGGAACTCCGGCCCCTTTGCTAGCCACGCATTTTCCGGTAAAGGGTTCCTGACGCCCTAAACCCTAAATCCTAAATCCTAAGCCGGTTAAGGGTTTATTAGGCTTTGGGTTCCTACAGCGACCCCTTGGTGGGTCCTTTGCCCTGATTCCTCAGCCAGACCCTCAGGACCCCTCAGGACCCTAAACCCTAAGCTTTTCAAGCGGTCCAAAAAATGGCTCTAGAGGACTCCCCGTCATGGAGGAGATTTTTGTTGCTTGATTAGGGTTTAGGGTTTAGGGTTAAGGGAGATCACATCCTGTTCATGGGGGTCCTCTGTTTGCTTGTTAGGCTCAAGCGGGATATCATGCCTTTCAAGCCTACTTGCCTGCAAGTAGTAGATTGCTGTACCCATGGAAACCGTAGTCGAGCCACCCACTATGCAGATAAGTGGGCTGAAGAAATCGCATCCCTGGCCAAGTCCGAGACCTTCAAGACTTCTAGAGTGCCGAGGCCGATGCAGTATACGCGTTCTGGCATCCCGGACCAACGCAATCCCAGTCTCTCAACCCGATCCCTGATGGGAACCACGGTTGCCAGAAGTTTCAAGTGGCTGTCCCAATAACCCTATCCTAACAACCCGCTGTGATTTAAGGTGCACACTCTGCTGAAATAAGTATATCATAGTATACTATGGTGTATTACACCTGTAGCCCAAACCCTACAAAATAGTAGGTTATCTCAGAGAAATCGCACTTCAATACCCATGGTCCAGTGCAGCCATGGGAGCGGGCGGCTCGAGGCAACTCTTAGACTATGAGGAAGCCGCAGCGCACCCAGACGTTCAGGGAGTTCTTGAAGATTTTGGGTGGGTTGATGGCTTCAGAGATCAAAGCTTCGGGTTTGGAAGGGTCATCTACCTTGCCGCGTCCTTTCAGATGCCCTTCGCTCAAAAGGCTTGTACGTTAAGAGTGTGTTGAACTCGACGGAAAGTAGGTAAGTCATCGCGTGGTGAACTGATTTCCTTGTAATGTCTGTGCTTCGACTCGCTTCAATTGGAAAATATGTTTAGTGAACACACAGACACACTTATGTATGCAGTATAAAATATGCATGATATGTACATGGGTACCGCAGGAACGCCTGGCCCATGTTCCAACTTGCTGGCAAGGGTTTCGGGAACACTGCGCCGCACCCGTCTAGTACATCATGTTGAAAGAACGTGGTTTGTAGAGTCAATACCTTGCAACAGTTGCGTTGCGTTTAGACGTCTGCAAGAATCAAATTGCGGATTCTCTTATAGCCCTTAGATTAGAGTCCTTACTTATGCTATTGGCTACATATTCCCCCAAACCCTTTTCTGAATTGATGAAGGCCCCCGGCAAGAGATCCGGATCCTGAAAGACTCTGGGACGGTTTAGGGTTTTAGGGTTTAGGGTCTAGGGTTTAGGGTTTTAGGGTTTAGGGTTTAGGGAGGTTGTTTAGCCGATCCTATCGACTCGGCATGTCCTCAAACTCTCTTGAAGCCTTTTGACCAAGGCCCTTTCTTCCTGAAGCGTTTTGCAGGTGGGCCTGTTTGCCTGAACCTGTTGCGCTTACATTGCAGAGGTGCACCCTGAACTTCTAGCACTAAGTCACTAAGCCCCGCCGAACTCCGTAAAAGACCTAAACCCTAAACCCTAAAGCCGAACCCCAAACCCTAAAGCCGAACCCTGAACCCTAAACCCGAAAGCCGAACCCTGAACCCTAAACCCGAAAGCCGAACCCCAAACCCGAAACCCAAATTTTACTCACCTCCGGGCAGTGTTCGCTTCGCAGTCAGGTCCAGCTGCTTGGCACCGAGGCCGGAATTCCAGCACAAGCTTTCCAAAGGCAAGCTATCCCCTAAGGGTCCATGTAGCCAAATAGATATACATAGGCCCCAAAGTACCCAAATAGGGACTACATTAAGGCCAAAGTATATCTATTTGGATACATGGACCCTTAGGGATCCATAGGATAGATAGCTTGAGGACGCACGCACGTGTTAGCCACCCTAGAGCCGAAACACTAGAGCCCAAACACCAAGACTAAGAACCTTAAACTCTAAACCCTAAACTTCAAGAACCTTAAAACCCAACAAAGATTGTAGGCACTCGACCATCTTAGCTGCCCGGAGCCGAACTTAAATTTGTCAGTGGCTGTTCGGCCTTGAGCCCTAAAGTAGTTTAGGGTTTAGGCTTCAGGGTTGACTAAGCCCGAAACCCGAAACCCTAAACCCTATCCTGAGGGCGTAGGGTTTAGGGTTTAGGAATCTGAGCGTCAAGCCCAACCCTAAACCGAAAACCCCTAAACCATACCCATAGGCCCCTAAGTAGTTCCTTTTTTATGGTTTGCATTTAGAATCCTATAAGGTAATAATCCCCAAAAAGGAACTACTTAGGGGCCTATGGGTAAGCCCTAGCCC
>CAJNJA010007534.1:0-16062 GCA_905231915.1 Symbiodinium necroappetens
CCCCGGAGCCAGTGAGGACCGCGCACGGCGACTACTACCGTCTGGCTCGCACTATCCTCAAGCAGCTCTACATCGGCCCGGAGACATCTAAGCGGAAGCACTCGGACAAGGATTCATCCCTGCCCTCACACCTGGACAAGGAGCTTCGCACATGGTTGGCCAGAGACCAATGGCCTCGCCCGCCTGGCCCAACGACTCCGTTCCCCCCGGGATCTTGGCAGGACTCAGCGATCTCCCCAACTATCACTCTGCATGCTTCGCTTTGGAAGGCGAACGGGGAGGTCAAATATGACACGGCGACCTTCACCTCACCGGCTTCCAAGTTCGGCAACTCCAATGGCACCCTGGTGCCAGAAGGCGAGGCCAGTGAAGGGACGCAGGGCACGGGCAGCTGGGAGAAGTCGGCTATTTCGGCGAGATTCTTTCTGAAGTGCCAGTTGCGAACCTGTGGCCGCTTTGCTCGAACTATTTACCAGGAGATCTTCCCCTGGCAGGCCTACTCCAACCAGGACGGTTACCTCGTGCCGTCGAATCCCCCTCCTCCTCCCCCTGCCTGCTCTGACGCCCCGGAGTCTTGGACTAACGATCACTCTCGGGACGGGGGCTTGGCCCATTCAACAATGCAATCGGCGCCGTCCGCTCCGGCCACAGCCAATGACGGCCGGCTTCCGGGCATTTGGGGAGCCGGACAGGAGGCTTTTGCTACAGGGATTCCTGACATAGGTACACTTCCCAGTCAGGGACCAATTCCACCTGGGACGCAGGCTACCTTCTCGTCTCCGGTGCAGAGTGCCATTCGCAATGCTGCGTCCAGCCTCAGTGCGGCAATCAGCTTTGCCCAGGATATGGAGCAGTCGATGCCTCTACAAACTCATAGCTCTCTGGCACAATCCCTTAGGGTCACTTCGGACATTTTGCGGGAGGTCTCCGAGGAGCTCATCGCGGTCGCTCGCAATCAATCTTCCTCCACAGCACCGGACACGGCGACAGAGGCCGAGGACCGCTACATGGCGCAGGACGGTTAGGGCCGTTAGCTAGCAAGGGTCTGCTTCTCCAGAGTTCGTCTGCTCTCTTACGTTGGCTCGTAGAGCTGACATTAATGCATACACCGGCCCAGCAACGCCACCGGCGGCCACAAAACAGGCCCGTGCTTGCATCCCCGCTGCCAGGCCCCACCACAACCCTTTGCCACGCGCTACGCAGCCTTTTCTCTCGGTATCTCAGAACTAGCTTTTGCTGCTTCGCACGACATGTGGCAACTTCGGCCGGGCTCTTCAAGCAGAGAGGTCATCGATCTGGACCATCCTACTCCAACGGTGGCTTGGCCTGCAGCACCAACCGCGGAGACTTGGTCTAACAAGCGCAGACGCAAGGAAGCGCCGGGTCCCAGCTCGGCTAACATGAGTCGGCCTTTGTCTGAGCTGGACAAACAACGACAGGAATCTGTAGCCACGGCGCTGCAACTCTATGCCAACCCGAAGGGGGCCGGCATCAAGCTCACTGACAACCCCTTCACCCACTGCCCCACAGAGAATCTGGCCACGAGCTGCCTGCATTCCAAGTGGGCCCCCTTCGAAGTCTTTGGTCGGCTGCTAGATGGTCTCCCATCCATGCAGGACTCGAGGCACTCCTCTCCCAGTATCGTTCAGCCGCCGGACTACAAAAGCATTTTCTTTGGAGCCTACTCACAAGGTCCGCTGGTTGGTCTTCGGGCCCAGACGAGGAGATACCCCATGGTCAGCCGCCTACTGAACGCAGTGATTTACACGCTGAGCGGGGTGCACAGCCACTCAACGGTGNNTTCCTTGCCAGAAACCGTGCCATGGGACTTCACTCGGACCCTCACAATCACCAGGACGTGCCGAATGGCTTGATCCCCCTTTCGGTCTTTTCTGGTGGCCAGCTCTTCGTGGAAGCTGAGGAGGGTGACGTCTGCTTGGACACGCATAGCAGTGTCAGGGGATATATACACCCCATCACTCTCCCCTTTTTGGCGTTTGATGCCCAAAAGCGGCATTCCATTCTTCCTTGGTCAGGCTGTCGCCTGATTCTGGGCTCATTTTGTTAAGTTGGTGCTGAGGCCCGCCGTGGGGTCATATCTAGACCCTCAGGGTTTCCAGGAATGATGCGGCAAAAAACAGCTAAAACCCACCTGCTGTTCGTCGATCCCATAAACAAGCATTAATGACAATCAAAGTTTCAGCAAGTCAACGAAAGTGCGAAAATACGTACGCGCGAGAAGGCGGGCAGCCATCTGTTCATGCAAACGCTCTCCCATCAAGCCCCTCCCGTTGCCTTAAGGGTCAAAGCCTCGAGGTTCGCATGACTTTCATGTGGGACCAGGGTGGTGCTGCTTAATGGCTAAGACTAGCGGGAAGCCCAGACAAACATTGGTTTTGAAACATATGACTTGCTGCGTTACAGCAGGGGCAGCATCTGCCTGCAAACCTCTCAAGCCTTGCACCCGAAAAACCCTCCGCCCCAAACTGCAGAGCCCATGACGCTCCACTTCTTGGGGGGGCATCCCTCGTCCTCCTGTCCTGTAGGACCAAGAAAGCGACCCACTCCCCCCACTGCCTCCATCACCAGACGTAGACTCCCTGATGGTTATGCTGCCACCGGACACGTCCATGTTCCTTGCTTGGATGGCGCCTGCACACGTGTGGCAGCGTCGCTCAAGCGAGTTGTGTGGGCAAACCCCACCGCCAACTCTAAGGCGATTCTTGTGCGAATCGAGATCCCACAAGACTATGAGGTATGAACAACTGATGCTTAATTCTGCAGCCATACATTTTGACAAATCACTGCTACAGCTCTGTGGAGATCAACACCCGCCAACTCGGCGGAACCGCAGGTTTCCTGGAAGGATGAATTCTCTCAGAGCAGCATTAGCGAACACAAATGTCAAACTGAAGAAGCACCAGCAGCTGAGAGCTTCTACAAAAGCTTTCACGACCAGAACTTGCGAGCGTACTGATTGATAGCTTTAACCCCGCACCAGCATTCTACGCGAAACAAAAGGCAGTTGCAAGGGAATCGGGTCCAGGCTTGAAGCATCGACCAGATCTCTCATGCTACCGGCATGATCTCATGCTGTCGGCTGTCCAAGCGAGAAGGCCGGTGAAGATACGCAAGCTGACGACCTTGATATGCAAGCTGGCCTTATTCCTTGAACCCAGAATCAGCCCTCGGCCAGCAAGGAGGCACCGCTCTTTGCACTCAGCCCAGAATCAGCCCTCGACACTAACATTTCTGCCAAGGCCTGCCTTCTGCCAATTTAGCCTTTCTCAATTACGATGCTGTAGCTAAGTTGGCTCGGGCAAAAAAATGCACTAGCGGGAAGCCCAGACAAACATTGGTTTTGAAACATATGACTTGCTGCGTTACTGCAGGGGCAGCATCTGCCTGCAAACCTCTCAAGCCTTGCACCCGAAAAAACCCTCCGCCCCAAGCTGCAGAGCCCATGACGCTCCACTTCTTGGGGGGGGCATCCCTCGTCCTCCTGTCCTGTAGGACCAAGAAAGCGACCCTCCCCCGCTGCCTCCATTGTCTGCAGCCGTAGACTCCGTGATGGTGACATTGCCACCGGAGACGCTCACGTTCTCAGCACGGATGGCACCTGCACGCGCGTGTGGCAGCTTCACTCAACCGCTGCTTATACCTATGCCCGTATCCGAAGCAGCTGCCTAAGCCCTAAACCGGAAACCCTAAACCTGAAGCCGAAAGCGGGACTTCCGGAGACGTGAGTGTGAGACCGAACAAACTTGCCAGCAAACTTGCGAGTTGTGTGGGCAAACCCCACCGCCACCTTAAGGCTGGAAACCCTCAACCTGGCGGGGCCGGGCCGGCCTGGGCCTGCTGCCATCTTTCTATTCGGACCCCCACTCTCGAGTTTGGAAACCTTACAAACTGCCGAATTATTTGGGCTGTCCCTCCCGACCTCCATGATCTGCATCGCATCTTTCTGCATCGATCGTCGCATTCAGACTGTGCAGCGTGCCTGCAACAGTCACAGCTGCACAGAAACGGTCCGCTTGGCATTAAGCAGCAGAAGTGTGTCTCAGAGCTTTTCACGCGCAAGCGTTCGAAGATGGCGTTTTTCTAGGTCAAAGCAGCAAATGTCGGTCCGGCCTGCGACGTAGATGCCGCCTCCCCCTTTTTGTGCAGTGCATTCCCGCAGAAGCAACTGGCCGCCCAAAAGTTCGGCATCACGGCCGACGTGCAGGCAGCCTCCTTTTTTGCCTGCATCACCCTTGTCAGCCACGTTATTGCAGCCTTCAATGCTAAGGCGAGCTTCTGGGTGCAATGCAAAGTTGCCGTTGACGGCGATGCACGAGGCGTTGACCCTGCCGCCGTCGCCAGCAGCCTTTACCTTCAGCTGCCCTGCGAGGACCAGGTTGCCCTGGAAGCGCACGGGAGCCCAAAGGAGCAGCTCGGCACCTCGACAACGGGGCGGCCAACAGCTTCTCGACTCCTGCCTCACCTCCCAGGTCTCAGGCTCCCACTCCCCGTCACTCGGCACGAAGGCCCCTCCACGAGGACCTCCTCCTGCTTCTTCACCTGCATGGCGGAGTCCTACGTTAGGGTGTGATTTTTGGGGTAGATGTCGAACATGGTCGAACTACAGTGCTCCGCGCCCAGGAAGTGCCACGCCGATTTCAACCAGATCTTCTCAGACCGGGCCTTCCTAGCAGAGTCCCGTTGCCCCCTTCATTCCCAATGCAATCTCTTGCGGCAATGGGCGTTCAAGAGAGAATTTTCTGACCAGGCGGCGAAAGCAATGCGGCCAAAGCGGCATACTCACGCCCGAAATCCTTTTAATCCCCGAAACCCAAATAAACCCGAAACAAACCCTAAACCCCGACTCCAAACGCAAAAAGGCACACCGCATAGGCCTCGTAGACTCCGTCGAGCTGGAGGATACCGCCCGAACACTTCGGAAGGCCGACCTGAACTGGATGTTTCGGCGGTCTAAACCGTATAAGGCGTATAAGCCATAATAAACCCTAAATTATATGTATACCTCTAAGGCCAAAAACACAATGAACCTTGAGCACCCTACGTAAAACCTAGCAACCATAGTAAGCCTTCAACATCCTTTGGCGCCCCGAACCCGAACTTGGAGTTTCTGCTGCTTCAAGGCCTCGGATCTTCGGGCATCTTTGCTTCGGGGGATCCACCTTTAATCGTTATAGTTCTCTCAAATCTCGTCTTCGACCTTATCCACCGGAGGGCGCTCCCCCGCGTGACACCACGTCCACCGGATTCAGGAGAAAACCCCTCAGCATGTGCACAAGGACTGGGTTTGGTGCCTTGGCTTCCGTTCGGGTGCCGTTTGATGTCTCCTGCACAGCGGAGTGTTGTAGGTGAGGCCACAAAGGAAAGTCATCTTGCACGGCACGGTAACATGCAGTATCATTAAGCGGTCACTGATTCGCTCGAGGAGTCCTGCACTCCGAGAACAGCAAGCTGTGCTTTGGCTTGCTTCTCCCGCTGCTCAAACTCCCTCGCCCCGTGACCTGGGGCCGGTGGATCAAGGAGGACTTGCGATGCAGGCTGCCGGGTGTGGGGGGGAAGCGGGGCGCCCGAAAGCTTGAACGCAGACGGCCTTGACCTTGGAACTTGGCTCCGCGCGTCGAGTCAGAAAGCTGTCGGCCTCGTCCAGGAGTCGCTTGTCGGCAACGCCTTCAAGAGGGGCGCAGCAGGCCGGGCGGATGCAGAAAAGAAGGCGCGAGGCTGAGTCCCCGGGCGTTCAGCTGACAGGAGGTAAGAGAAGACGCCGACGCACAAGAGCCAGCACACCGCCATGTGGCCACTCTCACAATTGCAAGCTTTCGCAGACTACGTATACATGCACATGGCCCGTGCAAGGCGTCCGAGCCCCGGGAGCTGCGGACAGCAAGAAGACTTCGAGTCGTCTTGCCGGGCGCTGACAGGGTTCCTCTGGAAGTGCTGCAAGTGACGAATTCCGGGCTTTCGTGCGGATGCCTACTCTAAGCCAGGGTCGCCAGGGTCCAGACCGCAAAGGTGCTTTTTATGGCTGATGGGTGCGATTGTAGGGTCCACGTCTCGTTACACTACATGTCAAACCGGGCTTGAATGCAAGTGTCGAAGCAGTTCAATATGCGGCAGCTTCGCTGCATAGGAGGGATCACTTGCAAGGGCTGCCGGCGCTTTACTCCGTAGTGGAGCGAGCCCGAAACCTTAAGCCCCAAACCTTATAATCTTATAAACCCTGAATCTTTTGCCCCAGAGCCTGAGCCCTACACCTTAAAGTCTAAACCCTGCGCTGCACCCTAGAAGCTCAAACCCTACACCCAAGCTCTGCTGGCTCCCCAAAATATTATAGGTAATCATTAAAGGCTCCTACAGCAAACCGTTTATGGTTTATAGGGGTGTAGGGGTTTAGGGCTTAAGGTTCAGAGTGAGGGTTCGGGGATGCCCTGCGCAGAGTTTTCGGAATTCGGGTTTCTACAGCCCTAAACAACTCCTCGGATGATTTGGATCCCTAAACCCTAAACAACTCCTCGGAAATCCTCCTCGGATGATTTTGGGAATTTGGGCTTGGAGCGGATCCTGGCCATCGGGTTCAGGCCACACCACTGCACCAGCATCACGGCGTCAACGCCTCAGCTTTTGCAGTAGACCCATGACGATTTCAGGGTGTAGGCTGCTGGGTTTATACCAGGGCCCTAGTACTTCCTGTATCAGGGACTGTTACCAATATAGCTGTACGGTACCATGGCTTTCAACCTGCAAAGGATTCTACAAAGCAACACCCAGAGGGAGGATTCACCCAGCATGCCGTGCCCAAAGCCGCCAAACCGCAGAATGCTGTAGTCGGGTCTCCCACTCCCTACAGGGCCTGAAACGGGCTCTCAGAAAATGACTTGAGGGCCAAAGCATCTACGATATGATGGTCATGCAGGAGCCCTAAGAAGAACAACAGGTTTCCTTGGCGTTCGTAAAAAATACACCCAGCCCCATTCTAACATTGAGGCCCCTCAGGGTCCATGCAATAGGATTCCTTGCCGTTCCTGAATACTATCACAAACTAACATATACCCCCAAACCTCAACCCTAAACCCTAAACTCCTAAACCCTGAACCCTAAACCCGAAACCCCTAGAACCCTAAACCCTAAACCCATATACATGGACACTGAGGGCCTCAAGGCCTTGTTAAAAGGCGAGGTGCCCCATGCCTCGAAAAAAAGTCACCCACCTGAGGACCAGGGCAACTGTAAGGTCCTGAGCTTAGGGTTTAGGAATTATGGCTTTCCTGGAGTAGCAAGAGACCAAGGTACCTTAAAATAAGTAAATGTACCGATTTGTTTAAGGTTATGCCCCTCTTTTTTTTACTCTTGGTGGGGTTTAAGGCTTAGGGTTCAGCCTTCATTGTGAGACATGTACCCCAAAACCTAAACCCGGAACCCTAAAACCTAACGCGTAAACCCATATACATGGACACTGAGGGCCTCAAGGCCTTGTTGAAAGGCGAGGTGCCCCCGAAAGTTTCGAAAACGTCGCCCACCTGAGAACCAGGGCAACTGTAAGGTGCTGAAAACTAGCTGTGGGTGGTATGGTCTAGAGTTTAGGGTTTAGGACTTCTGGCTTTCCTGGAGTAGCAAAAGACCAAGGTACCTTAAAATAAGTAAATGTACCGATTTGTTTCAGGTTCTAGCCCTCATTGCTTAATCTCGGTAGGGTTTAAGGGTTTAGGGTTCAGCCTTCATTGTGAGATGCTGGTGTTTTTACTTACGTGGTCCTCTGGACGTTGCAGCAGCATGCAATCAGTCCCGCCAATGAGGATTCCTGATTCCCGAAGGTTTATAGAGGCCCTTACAGTCTTACAAATTAAATCCCAAACTCGAGCGTCCAAAACGGAGCTTGGGCTCAGTGGTTCCGGTGTGCTTGCAGGCTTGATGCCTCTACCTACCGAGCCCCCAATCCCAAGCCAGAAAGACTAAACCCTGAACCCTAAAACTCTAAACCCCTAAACCCTAAACTCCTAAACTCCCGGAGCCTCCATATGTGACTCATAATCGTGATTGCCACCCTACTTTCCACTCCACGACTGGGCAACCTCCCATGTTATGGAAGTTTCATGGTACTTGAGGGCTCAAGATCTGGAGCGCCGCGTGAGGTTTACCACACTTTTGAACAACCCGTCATGCATAAACCCGAATCCCCGAACACGAAACCCGTAATCCTAAACCCACAGTCCCAACCCCAAAGCCTGAACCCATAATATTCCTAAACCCAGAAGTCTCAAACCCAAAGCCTAAACCCATAGCCCAGAACCCGAAACCCATAACCCTGAAATGGCAAACCCTAGCCCTGAACCCTGCACCCATGACCCTAAACCTTTCTAGACCCATAAGCCGATAAACCCTAAACTCTCAACCCACGCCCCTAAATATTAAACCCTAAATCCACAACCTTAAACCGTTATAAACCCACAACCCTGAACCATTCATATGGGCCTGCACCAACAAGACGAGATTGGGAGTCGCAGCCTTCCACTTCATCGCCTCTGCGAAGAGACCTGCAGATACCTGCAGGGTTGGCAGTGCTGGCAGGGTTTAGGTTTGTTTTCCAGGGTTTACGGTTTGCGGTCTGGGGTTTGCGGTTTTGGGTTTAGTCTTGCAGTTTAGGGTCTAGGGTTTGGAAGTTAAGGTTTGGGGTCACGCGTACGAAATGCACAGGCAGCACAAACATGTTCATGCTCGCATGCAATCCTTGCTTTGCCTCGCTCACAACCACACGTTCACATACCTGGGAACATGCAGGAATAAATGCGTATGTAGGTACATACCACATAGATATACAGATACATACGCATATACTAGTACATATACACATGGTGCCTAAGGCAGGCTGCCTGGTAGGTCATATACATCTATATATACACACACATACATATGGTGCCTCAGGCCTAAGGCAGCTGCGTCGTAGGTCCATGAGGAGGGGAAATGGTAGATCCTGGGGGTGGGGGGGGGGGGTGGGTGGGAGCGTACGTTTAGACATACTTATATATATATATACACACATACCCATCTATCTACACATATACACATCTACGCATATACACATAAACGTATGTATAAATAAATAAATAAACATATGTAGCACATGTGTGCATCTGTATGTGTGTATATATATATACATCAACATATATATATATATATGTACAGGTATGCAGCACATACACACCGTTACTCATCTTGTCAAAAGTCCGTACATGCATGCATGCACCCCCGCTTGGGGATCTGCAATTCATGCTCCATCTGCTTCCTCTCCATTTGATCATGTAGAGGCAATTGCAAAGTCTGGCAGCCTAACTCATATTTCCCTCAACCGTTTAGAGTTCCAACCCTAAACCCTAATCCTATCAACCCTAGCTCACCCCGAACTATGCTTTGCTTTGCCATGCAGCTCCTAGATGGACAATGTGTTGCTGCTCGCTTCGTGCGCAAGGAACGAGGTACTGTGTTGCTGCTGAATTTGTGCGCAAGGAGTGAACGTTTAAGGCTTTTGAGGGTTCTGGTGTTTAGGGCGTATTTGCGAGGGCTTTAAATTTGGGGGACTCTGTTCTCTAGGACTCAAGATCCATGTGATCACTGCGCCAGTGGCTCTGCCGTAAAAGGACGGAACCCGAACTCCGAACCATGATAGAGGAGCCACAATAATTCGAATAAGAATATTTGAAAGGGGTGATACATGTGAGACGATATTTGTTGTACGTAACCCTTCAGAAAAGCCTCGCTTTTGTTCCTCTGTTGGTGATATATATATATACATATATATATACATACACACGCACATGTGTGATGCTAACCGCAAAACAGGTTAACCAAAACCAACAACTGCAATGGAGATTCCAACACTCACATCTCAAGCCCTCGAACCCATGCTGCTGAAACCATGATCCTCCACGACATCCAGGCAGTCTGGTAGTTCACCCGAACCCAAGCTTTTGACAACCCAGTATCCCAAGAATTGACTTGTATCTCCCGGCCTGAAGTGGCGCTGGATTTTGACCGTAGCCAGCCAAAGAGGTTGAGGCCGCCTCGCCCAGCATCTCAAATGGTTGAGGGTTTAAGGCTTTCGGTTTAGGGGTCAGAGGCCGTCAATAGTAGAATTAGCTTGTGTGAATTTTCGAGGATGTCTTTTTATGTGTATCGGTTTCAGTCAGGAGCTCCACGCGAGGTTTGACAAAGGGCCATCAAGTTTAGAATCGGAACTTACAGAGTTGGCCCTACAGGGATTTGTAAGGTTGGGGTATGCAGTACATAGTACGAAGAGTTTAAAGCAAACGCCAAACCCCCTCACCCCCAAGGATAAATCTATTTATTTCGGGAGCATTGTCTGCACGGACAGGTTCGGAGTCCTACGTTCTTGCGCTTGCTGCAGCCTATGCCCAAAAGGTGCATGGCACTTTGGGGACACTGTTCCGGGGGGGTGGCAAGGAAACAACCTCGCAGTATCCGAGACTATAAGCCCAGGTCCCTGTCAAGGGACCTACAAACATGTAAAGGAACTTCATGAGCTGGGCCCTAAACCCAGCGTGCCTGCTTTCCCTTAGAACTTGGTGAGCTGCACACCCTACTGAAAACCCTATGCCGAGTTTCCGCAAAGTTGAGCAACACTCAACCAAACAAAGGCTTCAGCCTCGTCGACACCTAAGACCTCAGGACTTACCGGTACGTAACTCACAGCAGGAGCTGCGCACAGGGGGAAAACCCTGGCCCAACGGGCCGGTGGACGAAAACAACGCTGACTATGGGATACTCCAGAAAGGCAGGCAGAGGCACGAATACCGAAATGAGTTCCACTACGAAGCATCACCACCTCCCGTTTTCAAGTTGACTTGTCAACAACCGAATGCCTGCTCGAGAATCACCAGCAAGAAACCCATCCAAAGATTCCAGTAAAAGCCGTTCGAAACTCCAACAACTCCCCAAGACCAGGGCCCCGACAATTTGAGAGCCCTGAAGCCCAAACCCGGCAACAAGCCCAAGCCTAAATAATCTATAAACCCTAACCCCGATCAAACCCATACGCTTTAACCCCTAAGCCCTTACGAACCCTCAATTCCCGAAATCCAGCGCCAAACAGCACCAAAGCCCCCGGCGTCGTCTTATCTTCCTGCGTCTGAACGAAGACCGCTGCGGAGAGGTCCTCGGAGTCAGCTGGGAGTTTGAGGTTTGAGGTTTAGGGTATAGGGCTTAAGACTAAGGGTCCAAAGGACCCAATAATCATGTACTTGTGTTTTCGGATAGTAGTTTTGCAGGTTAGTTCCGGACGAGTATATGATTATCAGGTACTTGGACCCTTAGGGTAAGGGTTTCGGGTTTAAGCGTTCAGGGAGGAGACTGCAACAATCCATGACGTTACTTGACCTGTTTTAATGTGGGGACTGTAGAGGTTGACCTTTGGGATTATACAGGGGTTATTGCACCCGAAATAGGTTAAAGGTTGCCTTCCCCACTATGAACCCAAAACCCTTGGGAAACTGGACCCGGAGGGTCCAAGTACACCATAGTCTTTATCAACGGGGCTACCGTTACCTACAACACGACTATCCTAAACCCCAAAATACTAATCAACTGTTGGCTCCATTGGGTTTTTTACATAACGTTAGGCCTGAGTAATTACCAATACCATTGTGTGTTTAAGGTTCCTCGCTAAACTAGGCTGTAATGAATATACCACCAGAACCTGCTAATTGTTAGGGCCCTGAACGTAGTAATGGTAGCCCTTATAGACACCTTTGCAAGAGACCCTATTCGACTCAAGAAAGCACCTATGTGAGGGGATGGTCCCGATCGAGACCGCTGTGTTTCTTCCTCAGCATCCCAGGCTTCCGATTGCAGGGTTCGCTTCAGTGATTCAGCGGCGCGTCGGCATGTGTGTCTGTGGGTGTTCTGTGGAAGAGCTCGAAGAACGGGGACATAAAAGGGTTACTACAAGGCCTCCATATTGGTGCTAAGAGCCTCTTGGGCGTGCAAGTATTATACCGTAGCAGCCGTAGCTGCTATAACAAGGAACAGTAACGAATAGTATCGTCTTTTCCAGGCCATGTTAGTACTCAATCCTTCTTTTGGTGTCGTCATCATACCACAACAATAGCACACAAAGCTGCTTTCTTCCTCCGCGCCAGGGTCGCAATGCCTCGTGAATTTCCCACTCGTCCTTATAACCTCTTCATCGTCGTCATCATCACAGCTATGACCGTCATCACCATCGCTGCAACGCCGCAGACAAGCACTGCACCCCAAACCCTACAGCAAAGAGGGGCATGAAGCCAAAAACATCCAAAAACCCTTTGTGCCCTGAACCGTCTCTTTCTGCAGGGCGAGGGGCAGCCCGGGTGAGGTAGTCCAAAGTCTGCTGCAGGTTGGCAGTGTTGACGGGGAAGCTCGCGCGAGCTCTCCTGCCAGCCCGGCCCTAAGGGGAGAGAAGTACATCGGAAGGCAAAACCTCCCTGGCAGGGAGCTTGTCCAGGAAAGGAGGTGCTTTTGCCACGGACTTTCTGCTCTTCGCCATCAGAAAGTGCCAGATCTAATCATCTACAGTGCTTGTTTCATCAGCGCGAGGCTCAGCGGCGGCCTCCCTTCTCGGTGACAAAGACCTCATCGTCTGGACCTCGAGATCCCTTCTGAGCTGGGATGCCGGGTGACTCTCCGTAAGGGTTTAGGGGCTTCGTTTTTATCGGGTTTAAGGCTTCAGGGCTTAAAGTTATAAGCACATGCACACATGCACACAAAGACTGCACCTCAGCATTCCCCCATTTCGGTCTCGTCGCAAACCCCGGCTGCGGGGGTTGGCTGCAACCCATCGTTTCGAGGCTTTGATCAGAACGAAGTTTGCTGCTGCTTCAGATGGCGTTGCTGCTCTCAAGAACCGAACCCCAAAAACAGCTCAGGCGCCCGGCAGCCGACGCTGCCTCCGCCTTCTTGGCCTCGGCCCTCTGGCGCCGCTCCGCCAGGTATGCCAGGGAGAAGGTGACCAGCATGACGATGCAAATTCCCTGAGCTTCGGTTCAACTGCCATGCTGCCCGCATAAAGTGCGAGGAAGGAAGGGAAGGAGGGAGGGAAGGGAGGGAGAGGAAATTAGGAAGAAGGAAGGGCGGTTTGGGACCCCAAGACCACACCAGCCGGGTGTCTCCAGCAATAGAGCAAATCAGGAACACCAGGACGCGCTGCGTCAATTTGGACTTCGCCCAGTGCAGGTCGTTGGCCTCCGCTTCACCGCTGAAAGCCGCAGCACTCCTATAACCCCCCAGCTCAAAAGAACTCCCGCTGAATGCGAGCTAGTCACGATGAGGCAAGTGGTCATTCCTGTGATGGTCAGGCTCACGAACAAAAGGCCGATCTCTGCACGGTTCCAGTCATCTGCCTCACTCGCACAAACAGGACACGACTGGAGCGCAGCCCGAGAAAGGACCCAGTTGAAGGCTGGAAATGCTGCATGAACGAAAATGCATTTAATTGGGTCAGGGGGCCTGATATGGCCAGAAGTACAGATGCGCCACCAGGGACGCGATGAGAACCAGAGTCACGGCTTCCATCTGAAGTGCCTTCAGAGCTCCCCGCTGCTTCTGAAAGGCGGCACAAAACTCTCCCTCCATGGAATCCCTGTTCGACATGGGAATGTATCTATGTGTAGAGTTGCTCACTTTGAATGTATGTAAACACGCATATGTGTATACATACATGCGTACGTGCATAAATACATACATACATACATACATACGTACGTACATACATACATCTCTCTCTCTCTCTCTGTGGAAGCTGTCACATGAGTTCATGTAAGCTGAGTCTTGGCCGCATGTTTGCCCATACATACTTACATACATACATGCATACATACAGACAGCCATTCATGCTTGCATGCATACATGCATAAACAAATAACCAAATACACAAATAAATAAATGAATATATATATATACACATACATATACATAAATATATGTATGTGTGTGTATATATATATATATATTGATTGTTGATGCATGTATGTACGTAGGTCGGTAGGTAGGTCGGTAGGTAGGTAGGTAGATAGGTAGGTAGGTAGGTGGGTAGGTGGGTAGGTAGGTAGGCAGGCAGGCAGGTAGGTAGGCAGGTATGTAAAGGTGTGTACGTATATAGCTTGGTGTTTCGGTAAGTACGTAAGTGTTGCAGTCTTTTTGAGGGTGCCCTGGGCTGCTGTGCCGACGAGGCCACGGGCGACAAAGTGACAGGCAGGACGGTGGCGATCAGCGAAAGGACCACCTGGCAGGAACTCTTCTCTCATTCTTCGGGTTTAGGGTTAGGTTTTGGCTTTATGGTTTTGGGTTTAGTTTATGGCTTAGAGGCACAGAAAGGCTCCTAAAGCTCCTTTCAAGCTTGTGGGTGATTATGGATTTTATTGGAACTATGGAATTTATTGAATTTGTTCGTTTTCGCTTCTTGTGGCTCGAAACCGCGCGCACCATGCGTGTCCTACCATGACCTTGGTCCACAGAAAAGCCTGCATGTGCGCTTGAGCCGTCCAGGAGCCCTCCAGACCATGTGAAACCAGTGATCTGATGGTCACATTTCCGGCTAGCACTGCGGGTCTGTAAACCCCTCCCCCGGCCCCCCAATGCAGGCCTTACGCATCAGCCGCTCCACCTGGCGGTCATGGCAGCTTACTTGCGGGCACTTCACCGATTGTTTTACCCGGAGACAAAAAACGAAGTGCCAAAGAGAGGAACAAACACATTCGAGCTCCAAAAACTCTAAAGCCTTAAACCCGCACCCAACACCCTGAAGCCCCAAACTATCATACAGTCCTAATAAAACCTTTGTGGTAACCCTTCAACCCTTTATCAAGGCAAGGCTGGCCTCCCAAATGGCACACTCAGGTCGGTATGCCTGGCAGAGCTCTGAGGTTTAGGGTTTAGGCTTCTGATGCAGGGTTTTAGGGTTGTAGGCTTTTGGGATTTTTAGGTTTAAAAGTTTAGGTTTAGGACTCCGGCCAACCTGCCTGAATCAAATAGGCCACGTGCGGCCGTGTCTCCTCCGGCGATCGGGTTCTGACCTGTTGCGGCTTCGGTCTTTAGGGCTTCCTGGTTCAGGGTTTGCAGGGTTAAGGCAACTGAGCTTCGACTGTTCGACGGCTCTACGCTGCTCTGCTTCGAAAGGCGGCTGAACAGCGAAGGTGTATCTCTGGCGACCGTCGGCGACCAAGGCACGGTGTAGATCCAGCTGCACACGCTCAGCGCGGAGAAGCCCACGATGGCACCCAGCACTGCTGCGATCCGCAGCGGAACGTGGGAACTCATCTGCGGCCCGGGGGGAAGGAAATCCAGATGCAGCGCCTGAAGTGTGCGAGCTCTTACCTCAACCGGAACCCTAAACGATAAACCCTAAACTCCTAAACGGTATATACCATAAACCTCAAAACGGCTACCCCAGCGCGAAGGCCAACAAGGCGCGCCGACAGCCTCGTTTTCTGATTCAGGCCGCAGCCGGAAAGCCACGAGGTACCTAGGCCACGCGACGTTATAGAACCCTGTATATAAGCACCTATGGAAATTGTCTATGACCCAGAACCATATAAAAATAAAACACGGCTTTGCAAGCCTTAAAACTTTGCAAGGGCCGCCAAGGCACTTTCCGAATCCGGCGATGAAGGCTGGCAGGAACACGTTGCTTCCAACCACGGCCGCAAGCCAGCCGCCCTTCAACACGGCGAGACCTGCCTCGGGTGGGTGAAAGGCGCACTGAAATTCGGAGCACCTTCGGTTAGCCCTGGTCTGACTGAAAGTTTTAAGCCATCCACTCAATGCGGCTCAGCGTGCCACAAGCAGCGCTGGCCAGAGGGACATGAGCATATGGACGTCGTGGATGCCGCTGTCCATGTTAAGCAGCTGAAGCAGGCACTGGCCTGACATGCTGCTGCTGCCGCCATCACTGGAGCCTTGCCCCTGGGCGACGGATGCCGGCACAGCCAACAGGTGGAGGGCAACCTGCGACGGCGAGCTATGAGAGGCAGGGACGTAAGGGTGCCAGCACGAGAAAGCGGT
>CAJNJA010007535.1:4120-14633 GCA_905231915.1 Symbiodinium necroappetens
GAAGAAGAAGCAGTAGCAGTAGCAGCTGCGGCGGATGTTGTTGCTGCTGTTGTACTGGCAGCCCGATTGAATGCCCAAGGCACCTTATCCCCTCCGTCGGGCAGACAGCACTCACCTCAGGCATAGCTGGGTTATTGCTAAGGAACTACCTAGACCCCCAAAAGTATGCAAAACAATGGCCCTTTATAGGTCTTGGGCCCGGACTTAGGCCATTATTTTAGCTACTTTTGGGGGTTTAGGTAAGCTGAATTACGAGACGAGAATAGAAAGGGTTTAGCGGCTAGGGTTTGAGGTTTAGGGTTTAGAGTAGGGCCACCAAAATACACCTTCACCAATTGCAAAGGGACCCGTTTAAGAGAGCCAAAGTAGGGTTAAAAAGGGTCCCCTTTTAAGGGGCCTCCCTAATAGACCTAGGATATACCTTACATCATCGACAATTTCCCATAGATGATTTACAGTATGTTGCTCAACGCGGGGCTTTGGAGTCCTATGCACTAAGGATCCTATCATTTGGCAACTTGTTTCAATCAGTTCGTCGGTCCTCAGGCATTACCTGACGCGGCAATGTGCGCTGATGCGATAACAACGATGAGTATGCCCACTCCACACCTGCTACGCTTGTAAAGACCCTAAGTTTTCTTTAAAAAACACTGACTTCATACCCTAAACCCTAAAGCCCTAAACCCTAAAACCCGAAACCCCTAAACTCTAAACCCCTAAACCCTAAAACGTAAAACAGTCTAGTACCAGTCTAGGACCTGAAGCCCGAAAGCAGAGACCGCGAATCTGCGAACTTCGGTTCGGCGGGGACAGAGAGAGAGGGAGAAAGAGCGGTAATATAGGGTCCCCAATAATTAGAATAGGGTTCCTTTAAAGGGCCCTAATAATTAGAATAGGGTTCCTTTAAAGGATCTTAATAATTAGAATAGGGTTCGTTTAAAGGGTCTTTGAAGGGGTTCGGTAACGGCTAGCCTAAGAGCTGCTGTAAGGGTTTCGTATAGGAGCCTTAATGAACTAGAATAGGGTTTTGGGGCCCATTCTGCTAGACTTAGGAAACCCTGCACAGTGTGGGGTTCAGGGTTTAGGATCATCTTTGAAAAGTTTGGGACTTTCCTGGGCCTCGGGTCTATGGGGTGGGCTGAAGCGGCCTTGAAACACTACGAAATCGAGGATTTGGCTATGAATTATGGGGTTTAGGGTTATTAATATACTCAAACGGAACCTTATTGATAACCACCCAGGGCTCTATGAAGCAGATTGGACGGGCAGTAGACCCAACATGCACACCAAGAGGCAGAATTTCAACAACATCAGCGCTTCTGCCAAACAGTCACAAGATACTGGAGGTTAAGGGAGCTTATACATTCCGTAAACCCTTCCCCGCATAGCCCTGCACAAGAAACAGAAAACCCAACACATGATAAAATCCTTGAAATATCCTTGAAGAACCCACGCAGAACCGCTACGGTACAGAACCCAGAAACCCTCCAATTGCGGTCCAGATCGAACCCTTCAGTTTCAGGGTGAAGCGCCCCGGAAGAACCCCAAACCCTAAAACCTAAACCGTTCACCCTAGACTCTAAACCCTATACCCTACCTAGACCCCCGAAAGCATGTAAAATAAAAACTATAACCCTTTATAGGTCTTGGGCATTATTTTACCTACTTTTGGCGGTTTAGGTACACCCTAAACGCCAGGAAGAACGCTTCAAACAAAACAACTACAGCCATGCTGCCGCCGTGGACAGCGAGTACAGACCTTGGTATACTCCAGGGCTCCCCTGGCTCTGACCACGGAGTTGGGCGGGATTGGACCAGACTGACTTAGGTGGAGCTGGGGATCTAGTTTCTAGGATTGCCGGGTTTTTGAGTTGGGGGTTAACTTCTTGAGTTGTTCATGCAGCTGGAGGGCTTTTGGGGGGCTTAGGGTTTAGGGCTTCAAATTCAGGGTTTAGGATTTGAGGGTGAAGGCGCAGAGTTTAGGATCTGGATTGTAAGAAACCTTCACCCACATGTTGTTAGGCTCACCCGTCCGACCCTAAACCACTGTAAATAGCCAAAAAGACTGAAACCTTACTCCCCAATTCGTGTCCAACCCTAAACCCTGGTATAACACCGTTCCGCAGAAAACCTAGCCAAACCTGTAACACCGGTATAACTCATAACACACCCCATAGTGGCATAGATCATCTTCAGGCCGGACTTGAACATGGCTTAGGGTTTAGGGTTTCGGGTTTAGGGGTTTAGGGCTGCGTCAAGCTATTCAGGGATTCCAGGTTTCAGCTTATTGTTTGTGCGTCAAGCTATTGCTGGACTCCAAGTTATTGTGCGTCAAGCTATTGGGGGATTTTACTGCTGCTGGTGCTGGCGCTTGTCGTGCTGCTGCTGCCGTGCCGCTGCCGCTGCCGCTGCCGCTGCCGCTGCCGCTGCCGCTGCTGCTGCTGCTGCTGCTGCTGCTGGGGTGCCTGTGCTCATATATCTTAAACATGCGCCCTCATTGGTCGATTCCGGTTCAACATACATCCTAAACACGCCCACTTATTTGGCGATTCCGGATCATCATATATCTGAAACACGCGCCCTCAATTCGCGATTCCGTTTCATCATATATCTTAAACTGCCCTTTCATGTGGCGGTTTCGGTTCAACATACATCCAAGACATCTGGCAATTCCGATTCAAGGTTAAACATATATCTTGCCCCCTCATTTGGCGATTCCGTTTCATCAGACATCTTGAACAAGCCCCATGGCGACTCACGCTCCATCATTTGGCGATTCCGCTTCATCAGGTATCTTAAAACACGCCCCCTCATTTTGGCGAAACACGCCCCCTCATTTAACGATTCCGGTCCATCATATATCTTAAACACGCCCCTTCATTTAACGATTCCGGTTCATCATACATCTTAAACACTCCCCCTCATTTGGCGGCTCCAGTTCATCATACATCCTAAACACGCCCCCGAGGTATGTACCTGCTATATAGGGTACCAGAGCCTGTACGGCCCTATACAATAGGTACCTGGAGGGTTAACTGCGTATACCGTTGAAGCTGAAATTTCAACCCTGTACCCTAGCAGCCCTGAGCCCTAAATCCCTAAACGGTAGAAGCCCTAGCCCAAAGCCCTAAGCCCAAATGCGTACACCCCTGAAGCCCTAAGCCCCTAAGCCTCTAAACCGTAAACCCTAGAATCCCCCTAAACCACAAAACCCTGAACCCCTAAACCCTAAAGCCCTACACCTTAAAGGACTCCTTTAACCCAAAACCCTGAACCCTAAACCTGAAAGGAGTCCTTAAACCCAAAAGCCATAGAACCCCAAACCTTAAAGGAGTCCTTAAACCCAAAAGCCCAAACCCTACACCCTAAACCCAAAAAACCCTAAAACCCTAAAACCCAAAAAGCCTAAAACCCTAAACCCAAAAACCCTAAAACCCTAAACCCAAAAACCCTAAAACCCTAAACCTTAAAGGAGTCCTTCAAATGATCCCTGTCTCCGAGGGCTGGGCAGCCGGTGTAGAGCTCCCGGTCCTCGGACTTCGCCTCGCGAACCTGGGCCCAAAGATGGAGGCTTTCGTTGAGGGAGGGATCCTTTAGGGGTTTAGGGGTTGAGGGGTTTAGGGTTTAGGGGTTCAGAGGTTTTGGGGTTTAGAGTTTAGGGGTTTAGGGGTTTAGGGTTTCAGAGGTTTTGGGGTGTAGGGGTTTTGGGTTTAGGGGTTAGGGTTTAGGGCTCTTCCTAAGGGATCCTTTGAGGGCTCCTTTAAGGGGTCCCTATTCTGGTAACCTAAGGTAAGGCAGGGTTCCTTTAAGGGTTCATGTAAGGAACCATGCCGGTGCCGAAACGCTTCGTCAGGGTTCAGGGTTTTAGGGTTTAGGCATGGTGCTGTGCAGCCAACGGCCAATAACGCTCACGGAACCCTGACTGTTCCAAGTTCGACCGGGTACCATCAAGAGTGGTTCTGATCTCACGTTCGATAGAAGCTTTAAGTTCTCATCGACGTACTCCCTGGAGGTGTTGTGTCTACACTCGAGCTTCTTGACCGCTGCGCCAAGTTCGGGTGCGTTGTCGGTGTACACGACCCCGATGTCGTCTTCTTTCGAAAAGAACTGGAGCAAATCTTCATAGCATTGCTCACTGCATTGTTGTCGCTCAGGTAGACGTACCGAAATTGGCCAAACACATCCCACGTGCAACCTTCTGATCTTCGAAGCCGTGATCTTGCATGTCGCAGGTGATGATGTGATCTACGGTAGTGTGGTCTCAGGGATCCGTTAAGGGCTCCTTCAAAGGATACTATAATATAAAAAATCCTTGAAGGGTTCTATAACAACAAGTAGGGTCGGTTTAGGGCTCCTTTAAGGGATCCATGTTATGGTGACCTAAAGTAAGTTCCTTAACAAGAGCCCAGTCTTTGGGCCTGCTTGAACACCCCAACCCTAAATAAATCCTAAACCGACCCTATTTTTGACAACTACCCAGCCTAAACCCTAAACCCTAAACCGTTATAGAACCCTTGTAGATCCTGTATGGATACCTTATGGATAAACCCGAAGCCCTTATAGAACCCTTGTAGATCCTTGATGGATCCCTTGAAGGATCCCTTACAGGAGCCCTCCTGGGGTCGACTTAAGGTACTTTCCAGGCTCTATGCGGATTTTTATCCATAGGGTAGAAGGCATAGGAGTTGTAATGGGCTCTATAAGGGATGTAAAGAGGTTCCTTCAATTGAAGGCTCTTGAAGGAGTTCTTAAGTCTGAGAGAACTTTTATGTGAGCCCTTATGGGAATCCAAACCACAACCAAAACCAGCGGTTAGGGTTTATAGGATTTTTGGTTGAGGGATTCCTGATGCAGAGATCCCCCAAAATGAAGAGGATCGTACTAAGCAAGGGTCAGGGTCTGTGTTCTGTAGGAGTTTAGGGTTCCAGCTGAGGGCTAGTAGGTGTAGGCCAACGCGCCCTACACCCTTCACCGCGGACGCCTCTTTCAAGCTCTCACGCAGGCCTGGATGGTGCTGCTGCCGATCTGCATGCCGTTGAGTAAGGCAATGGCCTCTCAGCTGCAGGGCTCGGAGGGCTTAGAGGCTTAGAGTATAGGAGGGTTTGATATGGTATAAATGACAAATGCTACTCAAGGGATACAGAGGAACAGTCGTTTCATACAGCTACACGGCGAGTTGAAGCGGCAGGAATGACTCTTCCTTGAGGCTCTCAAACCAATCGAGACCAAAGAGTACATCAACAACTACACTGGTCGCAAGAGAAATCGGACGGCGTCCAAAGACTTGGGCTTGGAGGGCAGTGGTTCACTAAGGGTTCGATTGGAGGGGGAGGGAGATGGGGAGGGGGAGGGGGGAGGCGGAGGGGGAAAAGGGGGAGGGGGAGGGGAAGGGGGAGACGGGTTATCCCAGGGCATTACTTTTTTGTTAACGTTCTTGAAGAGGCTCTAAAGCCTAAACTCCCTAAGCCCTACACCTCGGCTGTAGAGCTTAGAGCTTAGGTTTTATAGTATTGGCCTGGGCGGAAGAGTGCCACAACCGGGGAGGGGAAGAAGGTTTTTGCCCTCAGAAAAATGGAGGGTAGTCGGGCAGTCCAAGAGGCTGCGGACTGCTAACCCCGAATCCCGAGGCCTGCTGAATACGAAGCAGCTTCAAGCAAAAGCCCCATAACCCCCTATGCATACCTTAGCATCAAACCGAAGATGGGGCCGGCCTTCATCGCGGGCTCCTGCGGTGTGCCACGGGTGGGGTTTGCGGGTTAAGGAATAGAACCGTGTCTTGATAAACGGGTTTCAAGGGGTTTACAGGGCTTGGACTGAAAGTGTTTCATGTGGGTTGTTTTCTAAATTAGGGTAAAGGGGTCCTTTTTATAACGGTGCCGTATATACTATTTCGGGGACCTAAAAAGAGACCCTAAATTAGAGAACTACGCATGTGGCTTTCATAGGTTGCAGCAGAGACTTGCAGGTTCTCTACGCAGGCCTTTTCTTTAGAGTTAGAATGGATTCGAAAAGAGAAGTGCAGGACAAGTCTAGGGCCAGGGATTAGAGGTTAGGGGAATGGGAATAAATCGAATAGGCAGACTATGGTAAACTGTTTGCACCAACAGTGCAATCCCTGGATTGGACCCGAACAAACCCTAAACCCTAAGCCTAAACCCGAATGAACCCTCCACCTTAACCCCCAGACCCTAAAGCCTAAAATCGCCCTCAGCCTCTGAGCCGTAGAGCCGAAAGCCCTGTTTAAGCCATGTTTCACAGTTTTCAAGGTGTTGGGTTTTGTGGTAATAGCTTGGCTTTTTGGAGGCTCTGGCGTCTGGTCTCAAGGGGTGATGTGATTTAGGTTTAGAGTTTTGGGGTTTAGGGGTCTAGGGTGTTTAGGGTTTAGGGTTTAGGGTTTAGGGGTTTAGGGTTTAAGGTTTAGGGTTTAGGGTATGTTTACCTCATCCCGGAACCCTAAAGGCTAAGCCGGTTTCATCGTGAAGAGCCTCGTGAAAGCGCTGCAAACCAGAGGGCCCAATGCGGAAGCCTGCTCGGAGTTCCCCATTGATAGTTATACCATAACCAAGAGGGTTCATATATACTTTAGGTCCCCCCAATACCGTAGTAAGGATGGTCTTTTGGGACCTAATTCCATAATGGTAGTGTATATGGACCCTCTGGGCAATATGTCATATACAAACACAATGATGATGGCAAAAATGCTGTTTAAATGCAGTTGTGCGCATGATCAGTAATTTTCAAACACTAGAATGGTAGTAACTTCGTAGTAACAATGCTAATAACCATATTAAGTAAAAAACGAATATTACCAAACAAACTATGAGAAGAAGAATGGGACTAAGAATAAAATGATGACTTTGAATAACGATCATAATAGTAATAGCATTGAGAATGATAATTATATTCATAATTATAAGATAATAACAGTAATAATAGTAATGCTTCGAACTCGGATCTCCAAGGTCCTTGTCGGCGAAATGGACGAAGCCATAACCTCGCGACTTTTCCGACTCGTCCGTCTGCACCTGTCAAGGCATTGTGCGATTTAGGGGTTATGTTTGGTGTCGAGGGTTTGGGGTTGAGCGTTTGTATGTTTGCCGGTGTTTGGTGTTGTTGTTTGTTGTTTGCGAGAGAGGGAGGTAAGCCTTGATGTGCTTTGCTTTGGGGTTAGGTCGAGGGGGTGTGGGCAAATTAGCCTGATTAAGGATCGATCTGGACCCTATATACCAACCCCCCAAAACCTAAAATCCCTAAAGCTCCTAAAAGCTAACCGCAAAACCCCGAAACCTAAATCTATGGTAACTTAAGTTAAGGTCCTAAACGAGAACCCAATTTAGTGCTTGCAGGCGGTGTTTACAGCCTGCGGCGCATGGTATCGGGTCTTAGGGGTTTCGATGGTAGTTGGGGCTCATGCTAGCCTCCAGGGCTAGGATTTAGAGGCCCTAAGCCCTAAACCCTAAACCCTGGAGTTTTAAGGTAGTTTTTCTCCGAACTGCCGTCGCCGACGCGCGTCAAGCGCCTTCCAGCTCAGTGAAACTTGAAGTCAGCCGGCATCTTCTCGTCCATATTCTAAAGCCAGAACCACCAGGCTCTAAAATTCCAGACCGCCTAAAATTCCAGACCGCCTAAACCCACGACTTGAAGGTTCATGAGCGGTTCTCTAAAGTCTAGTGAATCCACGGCCACCAACAACTGGATTTAGGGCTTCGGGCTTGGGGGGGCGGGGGGTATATGTGAATGCGAAAATGCCCCAGCTAAGCACGGTTTCGCAGCATTCAGAAAGGGCATTTCCCATCGGAGCTCTCGGCCACTGAGTTGTAGTGCACCTGCATACGGCTGACACTCGGAATTTTTTGAATGCGTAATCCTGCAGTGTCGCAATATTCTCATGATGCTGTTGATGATGATGCTGATGTGATGGCGATGACAATGCTGATGATGACGATGGTGATGATGATGATGATGATGATGACGGTGATGATGATGATGATGATGATGAAGATGATGATGATGATGATGTGATGATGATGATGTGATGATGATGATGATGATGTGATGATGATGTGATGATGGTGATGAATGATGCTGGCGAAGATTATGACGATGATGATGATGATGATGATGATGCAGATGCTGATGATGACGATGATGATCATGGTGGCCATGATGAAGATGAAGATGAGGATGAAGATGAATAGCCATAACTATAACAATAAGAAACAACAGATGATGATGATGATGAGGATGATGATGATGATGACGATTATGATGATGACGACGATGACGACGGTGATGACTCTAACCACTGTGACTAGTGCTTGCAGCAAACAGGACGCACGAAGTAAAATCGACGGTGAGCTACAGTTGCTTACATCGCTGTCGACCACACGGACGACGAAGAATACAGGGCGATGACCGCGAAGATTCAGGTCAGAATCGCTTGAGACCTACTCTTGCCCTATCCCTCCAGGTACCTACTTTGTAGGACCCTAGGGGGTCTGCTACCCTATATAGTAGGTACCTGGACGCTTAGGGTTGGTTTTTGCCCAATTGAAATTTTGTTGATGCCATCCTTCTGCTCCTGAAACCGGCATTGAACTTTAAAGCCCGACGAACCGGCCCTCGAAATTCAACTCTCCCGCAAATCTTCTGGACTTCGCAGCAAGAACCCAAACACCAGACTGTTGATGATATAAATCCTGCAATACCTCAATAAGGACCCTAAACTATGGGAATTATGGTATATACCTTATGATGGGTAATGCAGGATTTATATCATCAACCGTAGCAGAAGCGGCCGGGGACCTGGACAGGTTCGATGCTAGGAGGCTTATGCAAGGAACCCCCCAATGCCTACAAGCCTAGAGTTTAGGGTTTAGGGGTTTAGGGGTTTAGGGCTTTGGCTCAACTTAAACATTAAAGCCTGAAGCCCCCCAAATCGACGTCTTCCAAAAAGAATTCCACAGGCTTAAAAGCCTGAAAACACCAGAAACTTTAAATCCCTAACACCTGGAAACCTTAAAGCTGAAGACACAAAGAGACCAAACCCTGAACCCATGAACCCCTCCTCCCGAAACCCTAAACCCGAATCCCTAAACACTGTAGAGCCTCCTCCCTAATCCTCAAACCAGAACCTTAAACCAAAAACCTTAAACCCTAAACCCTAAACCCCTAAACCCTAAACTATTGGAGCTCCCTTCGAGCTCCAGGCTTTTCAGAGTTCAGAGATATCGCCTCGGCCCAGAAGCAGAGCTTCAACACCTGATCCCAGAGCTTGCGGGCACTGGCGTTAAGGGTTGAGGGTGTAGAGTCGAGGGTTTAGGGTTTAGGGTTTAGGGTCCGGGGTTTAGGGTTTAGTGTTTGAGGTCACGATTTTGGGATTAGTAGTTAGATTTCAGGGTTTAGCGTTTAGGGTTTGGGGTCGAGGGTTTAGGGGGTGGGTGGCGGTTGAAACAACATGGTTGGATGGCCGACTTAAACTCTACATCTACACTTATGTACATGTACCAACATAGAAAAATCCAACGTATTGCACATACAAGCACATGTGTATGCATGTATGCATGCATACGTGCATATATGTCTTCAAACTGCGCGCGCGTATGTATGAGTGCATGTCGTATGCATGTTTCTGCCTGTCGGTCTATGTATCACAGTACAGACAGACAAACCCTAAACCCTAAACCCCTAATCCCCTAAACCCCCAAACCCCTAAACCCTAAATTCCTAAACACTAAACCAAACCCTAGAGCCTGAGCACAAAGCCTGGGGGGTTTCCAGCGTGGGGGGCTCGAGACCCCTGGGCACTGAGCCCTATGATTCCTGCGTCAGGGGTCTAGGGTGTAGGGTTTAGGTTTGGGGTTTAGGGTGTAGGGTTTATAAGTTTGGGGTTTAGGGTTTAGGGTTTACGGTTTAGGGTTTAGGTTTGGGTTTAGGTTTGGGCAGAAACGGTTCAGGGTTTAGGGAACATTCAAAGGCACGAGCACTTCAAACTCCTCACTCCGAATCTCTGAACCTTCAATCAACCGTGATCAGGGAGCAACCCTAAACCCTCAACCCTAGGCCCGAGCCCAACATGTGAAATTTGACTTCACGACTCTTGCAGTTCCTCCTTGTCAAAGTAAAACAATGCTAGTCTCTTCCGTCTGCTGTCCAAGTTGCAAATAGAGTGCTTATGTTTATGCACTGGTGCCCTGTATTACACCCATCGAAACCCGAATGCAAGGCCTACCCTAAACTCGAAACCTCTTACCGTACCCTGTTAACCTATGCAAACCCTAACCTTATACCCCCAAACCCTAAACACTAAACCTCTATACCCTCTCAACCCTAAACACTAAACCTCTATACCCTCTTAACCCTAAGCCCTAAAACCCTAAAACCCTAAGCCCTAAACCCTAAAACCCTAAACCCTAAGCCCTAAACCCTAAACCCTAAACATCTATACCCTCTCAACCCTAAACACTAAACCTCTATACCCTCTAAACCCTAAGCCCTAAACCCTACACCGTCT
>CAJNJA010007536.1:0-16059 GCA_905231915.1 Symbiodinium necroappetens
ACTGCTACTGCTACTGCTACACTACTGCTGCTACTGCTGCTGCTCCTGCTACTGCTCCTGCTGCTGCTGCTGCTGCTCCTGCTACTGCTACTGCCACTGCTGCTGCTACTGCTACTGCTACTGCTACTACTACCACCACTACTGCTGCTACTAGTTCTAGTTCTTGTAGTACGAGTAATAGTCCTAGTACCAGTAGTAGCACTAATACTAGGACTAGGACTTGGACTAGGACGACGACGGCGACTACTACTACCACTAGTACTACGAATATCATTATTACAACAACAACAACTACTACTACTACTACTACTGCTGCTACTGCTACTGCTGCTGCTACTGCTACTACCACTACCACTACGACGACGACGACTACTACTACCACTTGCCGGTACTGCGACTTCTACTGCTATTGCTTTTGTAGGTTTCTGCAGCAAACTGGTGTGTGTGTGCGCAAGAAATGCAAGAGTGCACAACGGCAGGCACAAGGGGTAGTAGATGGTGACTGATCGGAACAGTAATAATAACATGTATGTATGTATGTAGGTAGGTAGGTAGGTAGGTAGGTAGGTAAGTATGTAGGTATGTATATATATATATACACATACATGTATGTATGTATGTATGTATGTATGTCTGTATGTCTGTATGTCTGTATGTATGTACGTATGTATGTGCACAACTTCGTACATGTGTTCTGTGAGTTAAAGCAGGCATGTGCCAATTCAGTGCGCGTGCAGTCCGAAAGACCGAGAGAAACAGACATAGTCACAACCATACACACGGCACAAACAAGCAGATGCAAGCATGCATGTGCGTACATACTGAATTCAGGCATCCTCGGACTACTCAGGGGCAGAAGTACATAGGCAGTTGTACATGTGCGTAGTGCGCACATCTGAAGTGACTTGTTGGCCCATATGTTCCCAGTGTTTTCTGGTTCGTTCCATGCATGGACGTCGTAATGCATGCATCACAAGTTGTGTGTGACATGGCGATGCTTGCAACGTTTGCATCCAATGGGTCGCAAGTTTTGTAAGCTAGCAGAAATCTACCGTATGACTACAAATACTGCGTGCAATATTCACAATGGTGTGCTTTGCTCGACATGTCGCTTGGTATGGTTTTTTGGGGATGAACCTATTGCTGAATATTGCTGACTGTCTACATATATGCACACTGGCAGTTCCTGTCTGCAGAGAACTCAGCACAGCCTGTGCTTCCCGCAACAGAATTCAATTTGCACAGCTCACTGCAACTCGCGCAGCCTTGGAGTTTGTCACAAAGACTCTTCGACTGCGCCAGCGATGAGTGCATGGTCATTCACCTTGTTTCTTTGGAACACGCGGATCTGGGAAGCCACAAATGTGGATTTTTCCCGGTTTTCGCGAGAGCTGGATGCAGTCAGCTTACCAGGCTGTTTCTCACGCATCTGGGATCTTCTTGTCCTGACATTCAGGGAGGGTCGCACATTTTCAATCGCGATAATTCAATATGTGCTTAGTCGTGGTTGTCTTGTTCTTGAACCCTTCCACTTTGCATGGGACTTTCTTTTCCCGAGTGTCGATCCTACAATGAGCAGGTCAGCCCAATGCAACCCCAGGAAACATGAGGGTTGCCTTGAGCTGTTCTTCAGTTTTGCTTTTTTTGAGGTTCACATGAAAGATATTTGTGTTGCTCATAGCAACAAAACACTGTGAGCTTGCGTTTCATCGGTTGTGTACGTTCGATACGTGATCCTCGACTTCGATGAATTCTTTGCTGCCTTAGCTGTACAGGGAATGCAGGCCAGCTGCATGGCCCGTAGGCGCAGGCCATGGACACTGCAGCCGAGCTGGATTGAATTAGTTTGGTCGGCGGAGATGGCAGCACTGCAGCTCAGTCGCCATTATTGCACAGGAGCGCACTTTTCGTCCAGCCTGGTGGCTATGTACTGCACTGCATACTGTAAACCTCGCGCTAGTCCAAGGCAGAGTCCGCGCTACTGCAGTGGTGCTGAGATGGAAGGCTGCTGGATTCATTCGGGTGGGCTGCGACGGTAACTAGTCATATTCTGCCTGGCAGTGTTCAAGTCCTGTTCACACAATCCTGTTCATGTGAATATGCTGCCGAAGGCAATCATTCGACAACAGCAATGGATCTTGACATTTCTCCTTCAGCCAGCTCCCCCACTTTGAGACTTGTGCCGTTATTGTGTGCGAGGCTGTCGTACTGTCGTGCAGTGTCGTGCATGTGTGCGGACATGTGAATGCTGGGATACCTGGCGCCAAGCGACCAAAGTGACCTGACTGAGGATTGGCGAGTCACACATCTTTCCTTCTTCTCGGACTGTAAGTTCGCAAGAATGCGACGGCGGAAGCTCTGCCCGCACAATGAGGCGAACGTTTGAAGCGCTGCAAATTTTTGAAGAACGAAGCCCTTGTCGTGCTGGCACAAGCGACCGTCACTCTTTTGTTGGAGGATGTTGCAGTCAGTTTGCCGTCGTGATCGCCCGCAGCGCACATCGCCAGCATGGAAGTGAAAGGAACTTTCCGGTGGCTGGGCTTGGTAGCGGAGTACAACTGCTTTCGTGTGCCCAGACACCTCACGTGGCACGCGCCAGCACGTGCTGAAGGTTTGCCCTTGCAGGTCTGTGGCCGTGGTGTCAGCTTGAGCGTTCGGAAAAAATGCCAAGCTGCTGACTCGCGACAATCAGCACAGTTCCTGCAGAGCCTTTGTCCTAGCGCAGTCTTGACTCCTGACCAGTTCGCTCCACTCCGCGCAAGCCAGGCGTGGGCTGGGCACAACCTGTTTGCAGTAATTCGACCTAAGCCCCACGAGGAGCCCTAAGGCACTGGAAGCCCCAAAGGCTGAGACCAAAAAGCAGCCGACACCGATTTTCAGATATTGTGCTTGTCCATGTTCGTCCCTGTACGACCTACCCCTGGCACGAGTGGCAACATGTACCTCAAAAAGACTCGGGAAAGAGGTGGGGTTCCACTTTTTCCAATGGTGTTCTCCCCGCGACATGATGTGGCCTGTCCATAGACTTGTGCACCCTCCGACGGTTGTATGTGGTAGCGCCGATTTGCATCTTGCACACTTTCATGCGGACTTGAGATGCGTTCACCTTGATCTGAATGCCTTTGCCAGTTCGCACGCTGCGTCGCAGGAGCTGTGAGAACGGCGTTTGCATGCTCTGCGAATTGGAGCCAAGCCATCCCCCATGTCCGCAGGAGCCAGCTGGGCAGACAGGTCTGGGCGTGCCAGCCTGGGAGATTCTTCCTAGTCCCAAAGACACGCAGTGGCTGTGCACGTCACCTGAGCCTGGGCCTCGAGCTTGGAGTGCGAGGTGCCTCCGCTGCCGGGATCGCTGCAAGGACCCGCGCTGCTCAGGGAGCCGCGAGATGTCGTGAGCCACATGCATCAGCCTACAGGGCTACCGTTGACGAGCACGTCTGGTGTTCATGGGTCGTGGCCTTGTGACGCTTTCGGGCGTCGCTTCAACAGCTTTTGGTTTGTATCTTTACGGAATACACCGCGACCGAGGTACTTGGAAGCAACTCTTAGGCGGGCAACGTGCTACTCAGGAGCATTTGAGGTGCTCTGACGGTTTTTCCCTCAGGCATCAACCATTGCTTGGGACTGCAGGCTACCCCACAGCACCCGCCTCAAGGAATGCCACGAGTGCATGAAGACTTGTGCTTGTGCGCAAACTGAGGGGGTCCCTCCGGCTTCCTTCCCATGGGGGCAGGCGGGTCATGGTGGGACGCTGCAGGCGTCAGGCGAGCTGGGAAGAGCAGGTGCCCATGTCGCTGCTCCCCGCTGGCCTTCCGGCTCCTGGGCTCGGGGAGAGTTCGGAGGAGTTGAGAGTGGCCTGACTGTGGGTTCAACTGTGCCCAGAGGCCGGCGTGGCCAGGGCCGCGGCTCGCGAAGACGTGCCGCGCCCAAACGTTTGCAACATTTGCCGTCGTCGCCGCTGGTCGCTTGTGGCTCCAGTGGCCTCAGAGGTGTCCTTAGCCAGAAGTCCTGATAGAGGCGCTTCAAAACCTTTGATTGCAAGCTTCAGATCTTTCACTTGGTGATTTGGTGAGATGCCACAGGAGCTATCGGCAGACTGCCACCGCAGGGAGCTTGCTCTCCCCTTCGGTATGCAAGGAAGCTCAAGGAAGCTCAAGACATGTTGATTTCTCAGGTCCGCTCCGACCCCTTGTACGGCAGCGCCTGAGCAGTACGCTCAGCTTTCATGGCCTCTAAGGTCTCCAAAGACTCGATCTCTGAAGTCAAAAGAACTACAGTCCCAGAAGCTTTGTCTGTTCCTGTGCCTCCCAGGCCGAAGGCACTTGCTCGGGCCATTGCCTTGGCCTCCACAAGGCCAAAGTGCAGAGTGCAGTGCCCGTGACCCGAGGCTGCTGTGACAGTGCACTCCGTGCCGGAAGGGACCCGAGGCTCGGCGAGAAGAACCCAAACCCTCGAATATCCTCGAATGGCTTGAGGGTGCGCACGTTACTCGTAGGACTCCGTAGGACTTCTTGTTTCGAGGTGCCGGTGCCGCAAAAGCGGAGCACTCCCGGCACGAAGTGGCCTTCGATGGCCTTCGCTTCCCTCACTTGCTCACGTGTTTTGCCAGGGAAGTGGAGAGGAAGCCGAGGCCGCGCACGGCCGCGCGTGAGCTGCACAATGTTGGGAGATTCTCGAACCAAGCGCCTGCAGGAGTGCCTTCAAGCTCTCGCAGCTGGAGGACGCCTTTTCATGCTCCATGCCAAGGCTGCAGCTGAAGAGCCTTCATGAGGAGATGTTCAAAAGCAGCGCCTACATCAACAACGTTTACTGCATCGCCAAGGACCAGGTCTCCGCACTGTCCCGCACGCAAATTTTGTTTTTCTTGTGTGTGTTGATTGGCGCGATACACGATGTCGAGACCACCAGGCGGGTTGCAGGATGCTGCAGCACAAGCTCGATGAGGTGAGGAGGGCTGAGGGTCTTCTTGGCACTGGGCCGAACACTTCGAGCGCCAGGGCGGTCCTGACGTGTTCGCGGCAGTCTTCAGTGAGGCCAGGAGCCTGCAACATCGGAGAGCATAAACAGTTCTCCTGCTTGCGGAAGGTTGTGACACATGCAGTTGAGCTCATGATGGATCCCTTCGGGACACTTGGTGTGCCTGGTGTGCCCTTGAAGCTGTCTTGGGCTTCTGAGAGCTGAGGAACTACCTCTGCCAGAAGCTCATGGAGATGTCCAGCGCGCGACAGCTCGAGGCCGATCACGGAGCCTCACGAAGCTCGGAGCCTGGCGCTCCCCGTCCTTCCTGTGAGGTTTTGGTAGACAAGACCTATGGCAGCCTTGTGAACATCTCTTTGAACATGCACGGAGCTAGAGCCGTGCAGGACGCCCTACCTTCCAGAGCATGATTGGGTCCAGTCCATGTCCCTGCCAGAAGCTGATCGACGTGGTCCGAATGGTGCCTGTCTGCATGACGCGGCTCGTGGTGCCTCGCACTAACACGAGAGCCAGCCGTCAGCGCACGTCAGCGCAGCCTCGCGGTGCCCTCACGCGTGCGCCCCGCGGCTCAGGGGGCCCTGGAGTTCGCCGTCGTCACGCTCACGAAGGCGACCGCCGTCCGCAGACCCGCCGGAATCCGCCGGAAGTTGCAACAAAGCGCCTCTGTTTTCTGGTGTTTCATGTCGTGGACAGGACCCGAATGGGAATCACGTGGTACAAAGATGCCTCGAGGTGCTCAGATGAGTCTCTGAGTGACTGCGCATGGAAAGTGCCTGGGCCGAGTCCCTCCCGAGCGATGCCCACGGCTTCATCTTCAGGCACAGTGTGGAAGAGTGGGCGTTGGAGTTAATGTTGCCAGCACATGGGTTTGCCGTCGGCTTCTGTTCCGGAAGTCGCTCTTTTGGTGCCAGGGCAGTGGCGAAAGACATCGAAGACGTGGCTTCGCACCGGCACGGCTGCAGGACCGCTACCATGGATTCGAGATCTGAGCGGCATGGCGTGGGCTTGCGCCTCCCTGAGGATTGTTCAAAGATGCATCGATGCTGCGAAGGGCAGCGATCGAACAATGTTGATAGGCATGACATCTTCACCGAGGGTTAATTTATGTGCATGGACACCCACAGCTTGCGCCTCGCAGGCGCCATATGCAGAGCTTCTTTGACATTGATCCAGGCAGAACGCAATGTCATCCCGCATCATCTTTCCTGTGTTCTCATGAACCACAGGATCCCTTCGGCAACTACGTGGTACAGTACGTGCTAGGCCTCCAAGATCCACAGGCGAGGGCTCTGCAGAGGCCGCAGGCCGGTCCAGGCCGGTCCCTGCTCGACTGCTAAAGGCCAGCTCCTTGATCGTGACTGCCATGACGGGGCGGCTGAATGTCGAAACCTCGGCTTCGGCATGAGGGGGGCATCGGGGGGCATCGGGGGGCATGAGGGGGAGCTGCCAGGTGCTCTCGCGGCAGAAGTTCAGCTCCAACGTGGTGGAACGGTGCCTCCAGCTCGCCAGTCCCGAGGAGCCAAGAGCAGCGAAAAGAAGCGCAGACTGGGAACCTCCCCGTCCCCGTCCCCGCGGCGCCTGCGCAGAGGACAGGGCGCGGATGATCACCGAGCTGGCGGATCCTCGAGGCCTAGGCGCGGACGCACCGAAAATTAAAAGCGCGATGAAGCGAGCGCGAGCGCGGCATCGGAGATCGCCGCTGTTCCCGGCAGACTGCAGCGCTTCGTGTCGTTGCCATTCCCTTTCCAGGCGACCTTCTTCGAGACATCTACGGGAACTACGTTGTCTCGGCCTCGCGGCCTCGCGGCCTCGTCTTGAAGCGTCGCACTCTGCTCCGTCCCGGAGGTTCAAAGCGCTTTGAACATCGCCGTGGAGCCTCAGATATCAGCTGTTCTAGGCGCACGAAGCCAACTCCCGTAGCCGTAGCCGTGGTGCTCCCTGTCGCTATGTCCATAAGCCGAAATCTGCCTCAGCTGTGATCGCTTCGCACAACTGAGCATTGTTAATATTCGGACTCTGCGGTCTCTCTGGCCCTGACAGCTGCCGTTCGGCCTTTGCTGCCGTCGCTCCGCTCCAGTGGCCAGGGGAGGCAGGGGGTCCAGGTTTTCTGCCCTGAGCCAGGCCCTAAACCTTCTTTGCGTGCATCAGTGTTGGTTGTTTGGCTAGCTCAGTACAGTAATGGATGCCAACAACAAGTACTTTAAGAGCTCAAACCCAGACCCCAACCGACGACGGCTTGTGAGGACTTCACAAAGCAAGGGGACGCAAACTACAATAGCTATATTTGCTGCCACAGTTCAAAGGTCATGCAGTTGTTCTTAAATTACCCTTGAAGTCTTAGGATAACCCTACAAAATCTACCCAGAACCAGTATGGAGACATGCCATCAGCCTTTGTGTGTCTATCTTTTGGGACTGCTGAAAACGAACGCTTTTCCCGTAGATCAACAATCTTGGTCAGATCCTCTTCCAGAAATCAAGAACAGCCCCGTGGAAGACGTGGTACTCGATCTTGGCAACTGTAGGGCCGTGCTGTGCCGTGCAAGCGGGGTTGTGAAACATCCCAGTCTGTCAGACCCGAATTTACGATGCCGTGTTGACCTTCACATGTTTGAACCCTAGTTTGCAGTGCGTTGTATAGGACACTTAGAGCACATGCATGTACAGGGTCTTCATTGAACCTATCCTCCGCAGATTCTGAGCACAGGCATCAAAAAGTGGCTAGTCCCTTTGCACTGTAGACTCCGCAAGCTGGTATCTGTCCCAAACTGGTAGCGGAGCCAGCGGATCTCAGTGCTGTCTCACCCGAGTCTCAGAGTAACTTGCTGCAGAGTAGAGCCCCTAGTGCATCACGCGACCCAGTGGGGTCACAATGCGGCCCCTTACAAAGACTATGTCCGGGTCGTATATCTACTCCGGCACCGCCTCAGCCTATCAGGAGTTCAGAACACGGATACGAGTGTTGCAGCATAAGGAAAAGCAAAGGCGAGAGGTCCTGAAGGATATGCGTGGAGCAGGTTTAGCCAGGAGCCAGTCGCCGAGGAAATGGACTGGTAAGACGTTTCAAGGCTTTCGGCTTAGGACCGAGCAGAATGCCAACGAATCTGGCCACCCCACCGAGGATGAGTCGAGTGGCATGCCCGCTAATCCATCTAGCACCATGCGAGCGAGGCCTGCGCCTGTTGAAGGAGACGAGGACGTAGGATCTCTGCCGAGTCACTGTGGCCAGACAGATGGCGGCGACGACTCATCGCCGGGCATGTGCAGAGCCCGTGGTGCCGACCCTAGCTGACGTGTCGGATGCTGACATAGATCTGTCAGAACGCTTCTCGAAGATTCTCGAAGGTCTCAGTGAGGATGCCTTCAGCATCGCTCGGGATGTCGGGTTGCAGCGATCTGATACAGCAGATTCGCCAACAAGCTTTTCTTTGTCATCGGAGGAGGCTTCTGAGTTGTTTAGACAAGGCCAGTTGATCACTGGGCCACCCGTTAAACAGCAGGGCGAACCCATGCTTTCGTACATCGCCCGCCGAAAGAGCTGGTGGTCCACTCTCCGTGAGTTGGACCCCGACATTAGAGTCGCCTACCCAAGCGCACATGCGCTTGAGAAGGCTGTGTTTCAGATCACTGCCCCTGGCTCAGGCTCTGGCTCCGCGAGTAGCCGTGCAGCAAACCAGCCCACCATGGCTGGGGCCCATCAGACAATTGCCCCGACGCCTAAGGGCACTGGTTTCATTGCCGGAAGGGATAGCCTTCCGTTCAGATCGTCCGGCCAAATGCGGGGCCCAAAAAAGGACCGTTTTCTGAGCCTTTGGGAAAGGTCCCAAAACTAAGAGGCCCCAAAAAAGGAAGGGGCCTCCATCAGTCGCTAAGGACAGCGCCAGACAAGGAATGCCCGACAACACCGACTGTTGAGGGTGAGGAAGTCTTTGTGGCCGCCTTTGCCTCGGACACCGTTCCGAAGGATCTCACCGATAGCGAAGAGAGCTATCCCCATAATTGGACGTCGCCCCGACTAGCGCAGCGTACATGGCTGTCCGCTTTTTGCCGGAGGTCGGGGGTAGGGGGAAAGTCTTCGGCACAGGTGCGGAGGGCGAAGCAGCTTCAGTCTCTACTAGAGTACACGTTCAAGGGAAGCCGTAGATCCGCCTAACCATACTGAACCACACGGTTGGCATCGACCGTTAGGAGATTAAAGACCCCTTGGGAGCTCGCTATACGGCCGTCAACATCGTTGACGTGGGAACAAGCTGTCAGCAGGTAGCCATTGTTAAGTGCGGAGGGGGTAATCCTAGCGCGCGTCAGTGCGTGAAGGCGTTCACCGAGCGCTGGATTCATGGGCAGGCTATCCATTGAATGTAGGGACGGACCGAGGTACGCACTTTAAGGGTGACTTCGCACATCATCTTGCTCAGCACGGCATATGTCATCGCAATGCGCGTCTAGAATCGCCCCAAACTATTGGAAAAGTTGAAATGTACGGAGGTATTCTTAAGGCGATATACTACGCAACACGGTCCAAGAGTCACAGCCCTCGAATATTGAGGAGATAGCGTTGCAACGAAGAACGAACTGTCGGGGCACCAGGGCTGCAGTCCTGCGCAACATGTGTTAGGAAACAACCATGTAGGCGGAAAGCTCCAGCACGTACCAGGCTCGACATGACGAAACTAGTCCGTTCTACCTGCGCTATAAAGCCATGTCAGAGGCGAGGAATGCCTTCGTTCACTTGGATACCTCGCGAAAGATCGCAAAGGCACTGCAACGGAACGCCGTCCCCATAGACACCGAATGTAATGTCGGTGATCTATAGTCATTTACCGGCGGGACAACGTTCCTGCTGCTGTGGTTACAAACCTGGTCCACCGTCAGCAACGTCATAGGACGTGAGGCCGAAAACGCTACTGGCATTTGCATGAAAACATCCTTGTTGTCGTCGCGCTCGGGTTCCAATCTTACGTGACGGGTAACGCTGCTGAGCTCTAGGAGCGAGTCGAGGGACAGCACATCACACAAGTCCTTTAGGTGTAACAGGTTCCCGGAGACCGTGGATAGGCAGGCAAGTTTTGAGGACAGTGGTGAATGAGACGTCGTTTACGGCAAGTCTGATAGATTACCATAAGGCCCCAGCTTCCGGGCGACTCGGACTTGACAAAGCCATGGAGACGGAGTGGCAGAAGTACGCTGAATTCAATGCGGTAGTCCGCTGCACCGCCAAGGAGACGAGCGAACTTACGCATGCAGGGGACGTCTGCATGCCCACGAAGTGGGTTCTGACCGATAAAAGCGCACACTTAGCAGGGACGCCGGGCTATACGCCTAAGCGGAAAGCTCGATTAGTGGCGTGCGGCAACTTCGCGGAGATGAATGGAGAGGACATACGAGCTGATTCCCCAACGGCAGAGCAACAGGAGCTAGCCATAGCCCCCATTGCAGCTGGGCAGTCTCACTCGGTCTTCGACTAAGAGCTGCCGACATTACGATGCGTGTTTCCAAGGGAAGCCACTTGAACGACTGCTCATTCTTCCCGTTCCCAAGCCCCCACAAGGGGTTCCTGACCCGGAGATACAGGAAGCAGGCTTCATGATAGCCAGGGTCGCCGTCTACGGCGCAACCGATGCCGGTAGGCAGTTGTATCTCCGTATAAAGAGAGTAGTCGCGAGTTTGGATTAAAAGCTTCGCAAATCCTTTCGGCCCCTTACTTCCTGAAGGTGCTTTGTGTGCTGCTTTGTGTACTGACGTTGATGATTTCCTCTGGGCGGCGCACGGCAAGGGCGCGCTTGCGATCCAGAAGCTTCTAGACCGATGTAAAATCGGACGCGTACAGCAGGACCAATTTAGGTTTAGGTTCTGCCGTAGAGAGTATACTCAGACGGCAGCACAGAGATCAACTGCCGGGATAATAGGAGGGCCATAAGGCTCATCGAAGTTCGCAAGGGGGAGAAGAGCACAACCTCCGTGTCGAGCGCCCAGCGCATGGCATTGCGTTCGGTCATCGGTTGGCTGGCATGGGTAGCCCACGCTACGCGACCTGACTTGGCCTATAGGTTCAATGCTTTGCAGCAGCGAGTGACAACCGCCACTGTGGAGACACTTCGTGAAGTGAATCGCGTGGTGACTCTGGCACTCAATGACGCAGAAAGAAGTATCGTACATAATCATATAAAGCTTGTCTACCATGGAGCACAGGAAAGCTTGCCGTCGTCACGTTCTGTGACGCCTCCTTTGCAGGATCCCAGCGTGGTCGCATCCATTACTTAACGTCCCACAAGGATGCAGCCAATGGAAACGCCGACGCACACGACATGCATTTGGTATCATTTCAGCTCTTCTACCATGAAGCGCGTTTGTCGCGCCACACTACAGTGCGAGGCGTACTCACTTCAGCATGCCACAGAGCATGGTGATAGACTTCGCGCGAGCATACTGGAACTCCTAGGAAGGCTCCCAGTGCGTGGGGGGAAGAGGTTGCGAGGCGAAGCATGTTGCACGATCAATACAGCGACTGTAAGAGCCTCACAGATCACCTCCTTTCACCAATCCCGAAACAAGTGGAGGATAAACGGCTGAGCATCGAACTCGCCGGGTCACGCCAAACGCTTTGGGTGGATGATATCCCCAGCCACGAGACATTCGCGCCTCATGGGGACGTCCTCGGGTGGATTGCTACGCATTTGCATTTGGCTGACTGCTTCACACAGAAGATAAAGCCTGACTTTCTAAACGAGGCCATAAGCTCCAACGAATTCATTGTGACGGACCGCGCGTCAGAGCCGCCCGCGACTACGGAGAGCAGACCGTCGACTACCGATAGGGTAGATCGTTTAGCCACCTTTGTCCCGACGGTCAGACCCCGACACAGTTCAGGGGGGCAAGGTGCAACATCAAGCGAGGCAGCCGCCTGATAATCGGTCTGTTCGGTCACACGGAGATAAGACGGTTGTGAAACATCCCAGTCTTTCAGACCCGAGTTTGCGATGCCGTGTTGACCTTCACATGTTTGAACCCTAGTTTGCACTGCGTTGTATAGGACACTTAGACAACATGCATGCACAGGGTATTCCGGGTATTCATTGAAACTATCCTCCGCAGACGTCTTGAGCACACGCATGAAAAGTGGCTAAACCGTGTGCACTGTAGACTCCGCAAGCTGGTATCCGTCCCAAAGTGGTGATCCACATCTATTGGTTCGATATCCCTTAGAAGACCTGCGAGGCGCATTGCACAGAAGCTGGAGAAGCACCCCGGGCAAATTTGGAGCATGGTTTTTTCCCGAACCTTGATTTTGGCTGCTGGTTGATTCTCATCGATATTAGAGGAAGTTCCCACAACTTCGGGAGCGAGGCCCCAACAGTGAGGCACGGATTCCAAGCTGGGAGCGGTGGAGAGGGGTGGGCAAGCGGGTGACCCGTGCCAGGGACCCAGCCGCACAGGCAGGGGTTTGAGACACTTTGAGTGTTTCAGTGGATGAATTGAATCCATGAGAGGTCTGGCTGCGATCCCCCAGGCCCACTGGACGTACTAGACTGAACTCTTGAAGGGGTCCCTGAGACCATCTGCTCTCAGCTGTCAGGCTGCAGGCGGTGCAGGTGGAGGAGGCCCACAAGCGCCACTTTCGCTCTGAGAACGACTCGAAGATTCACGTTGTGCAGGTGTTGCAGCGCCTTGGCCGCCTGCCGCCCAAGGCGGTCTGGACGCGCCAGGCCAGGACCTGCCAAAATCAGCAACAGGGCCTTCGCAAACCACAAGTCGCCATGTCCTATCATGTCCTCTCCTCCGAATCGTCTGGTGCGGACTAGAGGCTTCGTCTTCGTTTGTAGCGGTGGAGGTGCGTACCTGGTACCCGGCGCCGTTACGCCTGGCATCCTGAATGCGGCCGGGCTAGGTGCTTTCTGCTCGTTGTGTCTATGTGGCACCTTGCTGTACCCCTTGAATTGTGCATTGCAAGCGGAGTTCGATCCTGGCCGGCCGCAGCATTGGCTGAACTGTAGTATCACAGGCACGTTGATTGGCGCACGCGAACTCCGAGCTCTCGGTGACTTAGTGCTACGCCACCAAAGACCGGCGAAGCCATCGAAGTCTCTTGTATCACGAAACACCCAGAGTCCGCACCAGACCCATGCAATGCAAAGACCAGGCACAAAGCACACAAAGCAAGCTAATCCACGCAGTAGATCTAAGTACTTTGCGATGCCGCTAACGCAACTTGGGCTTGCTTGGAGATGAGGTTTGGACCACTTTAGCGAAGTCTGCGGGTTGCCAGCTTTCAAAGTTGGCCGGGTTGCGAGTCTGTTGCCTGAATTGATCGAAGGCGTGGGGCCTTAATGAGCGTCTGGCCCCGATTTTTATGAGCCTCGCGCCAGGCTGTATTACTACACGGGCTGGGACCAGTGTCAGCTGCACGGCTCATCTGTCCAGTCGTTGGGGAGGAACCTTAGAGTGCCGTGGACTGTACGATAGCCCGGTTGGAGGAAGCGCGAAGCCATGCCAGGATGTCCCAAAGGAGAGTCCACTTGGCGGGATTTTCCATTCAAGGCGGGGGTTTGCCAGTCGACTGACTGAGTCAGTGAGCTTCCGGCCACCAGGACGTGCCAGGCAAGCCCTCTGTGAAGCAGCTGCAGATTGAGGCAAGAGCCCCCTCCCTCCCTCCCTCCCTCCCTCCCTCCCTCCCTGCCTCCCTCTCCCTCTCTCTCTAAGCCCTGGCCCTTGCCAACGAGGCCGATGGCATAGAGTTCGTCATTTGCGACTTGAAGAAGCAAAGCTGGGACAATCCCCCCGACTGGTATGGCAAGAAGAACTACTTGATTGCTGAATCTTGCTGCATCCATGAGATAGTCCTTCTGGCCTTGCTGCTTTTCAAGCTGAGACCTCAAGGAGTCCGGCCAATACTCCTTGAGGCATGGACACCTCAGGAGGACACTGGGGAAGGTTGCCTTGGCAGTTGCACACACGCGGCTCGAAGGATCCGGGAGAGCAAGGTGATGGTGGTGACGGACTTGGCGCCTGCCCTAAAAAAGGCAAGAGCCAACAGCCGTTGCCGACTCTCTCCTCTTCCAGGACCATACGCTTGTTGGTCATGAGCGGGATCCAGAGAACAAGCTTTTGGAGGCGCCTAAGCCTGTAGCCTACTGTGGCTCGTCCTGTCCCTATGGTATAGTTGAGCACAGCTGTGAAGGAGTTCAGGAACCTGTGGCTGGGCGAATATGCGTTGAACGGTTCAGCTGGGAGCTCGGATGTCGCAAAGCCGTTTCGGATATCGAGGGGGAACTTGTCTCCAGTGTGTCCGTGCGCTTCACTTGAGGCCCTGGCCTACTCCACGGGTCGGAGCAAGAGCATGGCCTCTGCCACAGCTGAGCACAGTTGACCTGCGAAACTACATGGAGCTGAAGCTGCGGGGAGGCTCTCGATGTGGCGCAAGAGCGCCAACTGATACGACCCGATCTTTTGATATGCGTGGCACATGGCTGCTGCAGTCGTCTCTTTTGTGGCATTCTCTTCAACTCGAGGCGGTGTTGGAACAGAGGTGTACACGGTCCCATCCCGTCTGCCCATCCTTGGCTGGTGGGAGGCGCGAGCGGCACGAGTGGTGCATGTAGATCTCCGTGCATCTCCGCGCTAGGAACGTGACAGCCTGGAGCTGATGCCTGAGTGGAAGCTTGCCGGGCCCGCTTGAGTTTAGGAACGCCGTCCTGGGATCGCAGATTCGTTTGTGAGTTCTGGTGGGGGTCGGGGCACAGTTGTGATGACAGGAGCAAGATGCTCAATGGCTTCAATCGTGCCACTGTCGAGGATGCAGTGGACAGCACAAGGCATGGTCGAGCGGCTTGGTTGACCAACGTGTAAAGGAGCTATTAACCTCGCGGTTCCAAAAGTTCGAGCTGCGGGGCACTCCGGTGGCCGAAGCCCTACCTCAGGTTGATTCGAGCTCGCGATAGCTCCACACTTGCCCTTGCATCTTTGAGGACGATCCATACCGCATACCGACGGCCTACCAGATGGCACGCCTGCTAAATGTGGCAAGGCCAAGCGACGGCGTGTACTGCACCAGCATGCGAGGACGAGGCCTTCGATGACTCGAAGAAGCTGCTGCAAGAAGCCCTCGGCTCCAGCTACCAGGCACTCGGGCTTCATTCGGGCGGAGGTCGAGTTCTTGTGTCTGTGGATGTCTGTAGCAACGTTCGGCACACTGCTATGTTGTGCAAGGGGTGAGCCACGGTCCCAGCATGCAAGACAAGAGCTTCAGCGATACTTTGTAGTCTCACCGCTGTTTCAGGGTCCTGGCAAGACAGGAAAGCGAATGTAGATACAAATCATACAAAACGGAAATGAATAAGAGAGTTTGTGTTGAGACTAGCTTGATGCGAGCAAATCCACAGACAAACAGGGAAGAGTCAAGCTTGCTTTTGCCAGTGCCTCTGTTTGCCCTGTCTTTGTCTCGTGTACTCTCCTTCTCGCGCTCTCTCTCTCTCTCTCTCTCTCTGTCGTCTGTCTGTCTCCGTTGTCCTTAAAGCACGAAGCAGAGGTGCTGGCGACGACGGACTCTAGCTCTGGGCAGTCTGACCTCCACTGCCTTTCCATTGTCCACGGACGTTCATGCACTCAAGGGGGGGATGAAGAGAGGAACCAAGCTGCAGCCGGCCGTGGTGTAGAGGAACATGCTAATTAGCTTCCGTCTTCATGAAAGCCAACCATACAAGCTTCCAGTATGCAAGTACCAACAGGGACATCGTGCCAAAAACGAGTCTGCAGCTGCACTTAAAACCCGGTTTCTGGACCGTTGCTTCCCTTCCGGTCCCTAGGGCCTAGGCCCTAGAAGTCTCCTTCATAGGGCTTTCGCCTTTGGCCAGGTGATCTCCTCCGGGCACGGCGAGTGGAAGCTCATCGACATCTGTTCCGCCGAGGCCCGCCTCCGGAAGTCGCAAGCAAGCGCTGGGCCCAGCCGGCAGATTGGGAACAGTTGTAATGAATCGCGGCAGGGCTCTTGTCTCCGGTACACATCTCACATCTTCCATCGCGACCTGGGCATCCTTGTTCCCACGTTATCACACATTTGCAGCACATACATACATCCATTCATCCATCCATG
>CAJNJA010007537.1:352-15913 GCA_905231915.1 Symbiodinium necroappetens
TATAGGGGCCTGAATAGTTACTAATACTATTTTGAGGGCTCCCTATTATAAGTATAGTATAATTGTATTAAATATTAAGGCCCTATATTCAATATTAAGGCCCCTATATTCAAGATTAAGGCCCCTTCATATTCCCGTAGCAACCTGAACCCTGAAGCCTTTCCGGTCTCCACTAGGCTTCATGCCGGCAGCACCAGTACCCTCAGTTCTAGGCAGAAGCCCGTGTATCACCTTCGACCTTACAAGTCACCCTACCGTGCACCTGCACTCTATCAGAGTTTCGGGTATAGTAGTATAGGGTTTAGGGTCTTCTACCATATATCAGGTTCTGGGTTTAGGGTTTAGGGTATAGATCTCATTCCCTTTCGGCATGAACATGTTGGACAAGTTGGACAGACATCCATAGTACAGGCTCAGGAGCGCAAGAGCCAGACGCAAAGGCACCAGCAGGCTTTGAAAGGAGAGGTACACGACCTCAGCTTAAAAGAGCAGGTCCGAGAATTCAGGATCTCCGACTCAAGCCATAGTCTTCTCAAAACTCGGATGCAAACTCAAAAAACGAAGGACTGTCTTCCGAGTATACTTTCAAGGCTCTAATGCTTGGAGGAGGTCTTGTGGCTGCTCTTTGTAGTTTCTTCGCGCTGCTTCGGGTTTGGGCTCGCCTTGAGATGGCCGAGGGTACATGCCTGAGGTCTCCGTTTCTAGGTCTTAGACGTAGTCGGAAGTCCTCTCTCATGGCCTTCATGGGAGGTTCCCAGATAGAACCTAGAGGCTTTCTAAGAAGTGCATCGCGCAACGGATCCGAACTCATCCCCTGAACCCTAAACCCTAAACCCTAGACCCTAAACCCTAAACCCAAGCTACGCAGCTGAGGCGAGCACCGCCATGATGAGCGTTACGGTCACGGCAAGGTAGGGCCACATGGCCGTAAGGATCCTCGCAGCAGCTCCCATCGAATCCCGTAAGACTAGGGGCCGTAATTATTAGAATAGGGTGTTGGGGCCCATTCACGAGAGAAAATAATAACAACATTAATAATAATAACAATAATAACAACACTAATAATCATAATAATAATAATAATAACAATAACAATAATAATAAGGAGCCCCCAAAATAGTATTGGTAATTATTTAGGCCCCTACAGTAGACATAGACATAGAACGCGCAGCCTGCGGTCTCCATGATGCAGGAAGACAGCTACCCATAGGCCCCTAAGTAGTTCCTTTTTGGGATCACCTTGTAGGATCCTAAACATAGAACCATAAAAAGGAACTACTTAGGGGCCTATGGGTAGATGAGTTGTGACATAAGTGCTCCAATCGTTCGCGAATGGTTACAGTAACGTCTATGCTCTTTGGTTCCGCCAACTTTCTGTGTTAGGTCATACCCACGAGCTTCATGTACGAATGCCCTGGTCTCCAGCTTGAATTCCAGCTACACACTTTGAAAACACTTCTGCGCCGTTCATTCGATCTGGCGGATTTCATCGGACTTCGCGACGCTGAACTTGGCTGTCGTCTGGTGTTCTGCTGAACCCAATAGCATATGCAGACATAGAGGTTACAGTGCTGGGCTGCTTGCTTTTAAGCTTGTTCAGATATGAACCCACGAATGCTATTGAAGTGGACGAACCTTATCGCAAATACGGTAGTAAGACAAACGGAAGTCTTCTGTGTCAGTCGACTGGACGTAAGGTTGGAGTCTAAGTTTGCTTGGATGTGACACTGAGCATAAGCCATGGCTTACAACGAAATTCGAACTCTCTTAGGCGTTTAGGGTTTAGGGGTTCAGGGTTTGGGAAGTCTAGTTTAGGGGTCAGGGTTTAGGGTTTGAAGACCCTTGCAAACAACCCGAAACCCTCAACTGCTCCCGATGGGCCGCGTTGCCTTGAGTTCCAACTACCGACTGCTTCCCGAACCGGGCAGTTCCAAGGGCAGCATGTTCTACAACTCCCAAAGGCCTGTCGGCCCAAAACTTCGAAGTGAGCTCTACCTGGAATTCCTGTCTTGTGCCTATCGTATCTGGCCATGTCCACCCCACCGACCCACCTACCACTCCACCCAACCAAAGCGGAGGGGGGCAAAGAGTACCATGCCATTTGGGGTGGAGGGCGGGGCGCTTCGCTTCTTTTTAGTGAGCGCATGTGAGGATTTCCCTAAATAGTAGGATCCTTATTATAAGGATCCCAAAATAAGGTACCCTAGTTTTCGGAAAGTCCCATGTAGGCTTCTCATGGCATCCGAGGGGCTCTGCTCGGGTGTCCAGAGCCTCGGCATTACCCCCTGCCAGCTGCGCACGGAAGCCGGGATGAGCAGCCTGCAGGGGCTGCTGCTATGGGTTTAGGGTTTAAGGTTTTAGGGGTTTAGGGTTTAGGGGTTTAGCGTTTAGGGGTTTAGGGGTTTAGGGTTTGGGGCTTCGGCTATGGCAGGTTGGTGCTTTGGCTTTGCACAGGATTAAGAATCGAGTTCGAAATTGTTGCATTGATCCACAACTGCAGTAGGTCTTGCCCGAAAAGCTCCAAACCAAAGCTAGGGCTCATGGTCAAACGGACAGGCATACAGACGGACATAGAAACATACATACATGCACAGGTACATATTCAAGAACTGCCGCGGGTCAGGGTCTAGGATTCCCACAGCCTCCCAGTCACTGAGCAGGTGCCGCACGCTGGCAGCCCAGTCTGCACCACCTGCACCTGCCCGAATCAGCTGAAGCTACATGGGACTTTCCGAAAATAGGGGGTACCTTGTTGTGGGTTCTGATAGTAAGGGTCCTACTATTTAGGGTACTATGTTAGGGTCCCCTATTTTCGGAAACCCCCACATAGTCTCTTGGTGTACACTGCCATGAGCCAGGGCTGTGTTCAGGGCTTTTCGGTTGGTCTTCTCAGGCTTGGAGGATCCGGAATGCTCGAGATTTGGGCTTGTGGCTTCTTGGTTTGCTTCCGGGTTTAGGTCGTTCACAAGTCTTGCAGATGGATGGGAAGTACAACATTTCAGGGAGCATGCGACGCCGCTCATGCTTCTTTTGTCCTGTACTGCGAATATAAAGGACTTGCGACTCGATCCAACCTCTAGACTCTATAGCAACGATTAAGCTCGTGCACAGCTGGGGCGCCACGGAGACAGGAAGCTCCGGTGCACTGAAGAAACGTCTAAACTCACAGATGCAACTGCGTGCCTATGGAAGGGAAGATCGTGTGGATCTGAAGTAGAGCATGGCGGCCGTTCACGAACTGCTGCATATAGAGGTTGTACCTCGATAACAACCAGCAGGAGCTAGTCCAGATGCAGTTAGTCGCATATTCTGCAGATGAAACAGAACATCCTTCACCGGTTTCGATGGGTGATCGCCACTGAAGCCCAACATACCTAGAATCTTGCGACTCTCTGAATGTCTATTGACACTGCTCCGGACCCGGATTAACAGAGCACTCCGTCTTTGGCGTGAATGTCCCGGTAAGCTTGGCAGCGCAGCCACGGCATGAACGCAAGGAAGCAAGAGCAGCTGATTACGCATCTCAACACTTGCTTCACGGTGCACCACGCTACATGGTTACTTACCTAAACCGCCGACTTACTTCTGGATTTCATTGCCGGCTTACTTGTACTTTTCTGTTTCCAAAAGCGGTTACCATGCGCGACCGGGAATGACAAGGCACAGGTCGTGCGCGGCCGTCAACTCCCCATCTCTGAACCCCCGGCCAAACCAAAGAATCTTGGACCCTAAAACCGAGATGTGGAGAGTTCTAGCACCCTTCATAGAACCCCAAGCTGCAGGGTTACAGGGTCCTATAATACAACCCAAAGACACAATCCACAGTTTCAGCGACCCAGGGGCGAGTCTCGCATGCCCGGATTTGTTGCGGCCATCAGCGCTGCGATCCAGTCTACTCCTCACCCAGTAAGTCTGGACGAGGACAGGTCTACGCTTAAAGTCAAACCCATTAGTATTAGTAGTATGAACAGTTGTTATTACTATACTGATTGTGATTATGAGGATTATGGCTACAACGATGTTACCATTTTCTATTCTTGCTAGTACTATTGTGATGAATATGTTCATGATCATTACCATTGTCAACTGCTAAGCCCGTGAGGCCTGCTGCCAAGCCGGGCCTTGCCTGAAACCTTACTGGTGCCGAAGCTTAGCCTGGAATGGAGCCACATCCCAAAAATATGAATAGCAATATTAAGCTTTACTGCTTTGTGTAAATATGGTTGTGATTATTCCAATCTTAACTGTCAGGAACGATCTGTCTGTGCTCGTGCGTGGGTGTAGTAAACATACATACACCCGTTCACCGGTGCATATACCTATGTACATGCACACAGACACACACACACACTCACACACACACAGACACTCTCACGCACACACAGATATGTACATGAACATTTACATACATACATACATACATACATACATACATACAGACATACATACATACATACATACTTGCTTATTTGCATACATACATGCATAAATACATACATACATACATACGTACGTACATACATACATATGTAGATACATCTATGTATGTATGTATGTGTGTATGTATGTATGTATGTATGTATGTATGCATGCATGTATGTATGTATGTATGTATGTGTGTGTGTATGTGCGTATATCTCTCCGTCTGCCTGCCTGCCTGCCTGCCTGCCTGCATGCACGTATGTATGCTTGTATATACAATATATACACATGAGTATGTGCATGCATACACATTTGCGTACATACACGAAGACAGCTTAGTCATTCATTCCATGCTATCGGCCCAAGAAGCGCTGATGGTATGCCCAGCTCGGCCCCAACATCGATGCGATGCTTTCCTTGAGCTGGAGCTCGTCTTTAATCATGGAAGGTTTTCAGGGAAGGTTTTTAGTTTTAGGGCTTCCTAGGATATGGATCAGCGGAGACCCGCAGCTACCGGCCGCGCATCGCCCGCATCCAGAATGTTTCCAGGCCACCTAAACCATCCAAAACCCGAAAACTCTAAACTCTAAACCCAACATATCCAAGTCTACTCTCTGTGGACTCCCAAAGATCGGTAAACCCAAGCAAACCCATCAGAAGCCAGGATGTGAAAAATCCGCCTGGGAAGTCTGTTCGAGGAGCGGTCCGGTGCAGTGCATCGCAAAGGTCCAGGAGGGCCAGAAATCCGCTGGGCAAAAGAAGCATTCCATGCTGCCTGCACCAGGGGACCGGGGGGGGGGCTGTTGCCTTCGGAGTCGTTCCTTTGCGGGCGCAGGGTCGTTCAAAGCTTCCACAGCGAAAGCGCATTGCGGTGAAGGAGACAGATGGGACTTTCCGAAAATAGGGGGTACCTTATTTTGGGGCCTTATAATAAGGATCCTACTATTTAGGGTACTATATTAGGGTCCCCTATTCTCGGAAACCCCCATATAGGACCATGTTTTCGTCCACATGTAATGCAGGGAGGTTGAGGGTTGGGGGTCGAGGCGAGAAGGGTGTCAAGAAAAAAGAACTGCTTGGGGCTTCGGATTCTGTGCACCTGTCAGGTCACCGAACCCTGAAACTTCGCCCTAAACTCTAAACAACCCCTCTTAGCAAACCTTTCTAGACTGGAAGCTTCCCAAACTCGAACTCCTCGTTGGGGCTTCGCGTGGCTTCGTTGGGATGAAGGCTGTTTAGGGCCTTCTAAGGGCTTCAATGGGTGACTCGAAGCACCCGGTCTGCTAACAGCTGAAAGCCGTGCTAGCCAGAAAGAGTTGGACTGTGCTCCATGATCCGTTTTCAAACACCTGTAGTCTGTAATTTTTAACACACATCGGCGTTACCTGAGGAAAAACATTCTCTTGGTGGAAAACCCTGTGCCCCTGAAAGAGAAAGAGTTGCTGAAAGCGCCTGTCACTCATCGCTTGCAGATGCTGCACCTGCCAGCTGTTTTCTGGCTTCTGGACCGAATTTCGTGAACCGCCCCCGAGGCCACAAAACTCCCTGAACCGCTTGGTCCTAGCAAACATGCAATCCTACACCCCCTGGTACATGTGGAATATTGTGTCGAGTTTCGGGGTGAAGGGATCGGGGATTCTCGCTGCGCACACGCAAGCTGGGTTGAAATCTGCTGCAGGATCCCTGGTCGCTTTCTGTATGCGGAGCAAGCAGAGGAACGCCAACACCTAGTTCAGTGGACCCAAAACCCAAAACCCTAAACCCTAAAACCCTAAGTCAGTAGACCTTTGGCGAATGTAAAGGGAACCAGCGATAAAACCTTGAGATCCAAACCCGCCCCTGGAATCGCCAAGGTGCAACATCCTGGATGAAGGGGTACCTTAGTCTCCATGTCCCAACAGCCCACGTTCGTGGCGGTCTAACTTGTAGTGGTGAGGGACTGTGAGGTGCAGGCGTTGGGTAGAAGCAAAACTGAAGGACCCGTAGCACTGATGCTTCAAGAGTGTGCAACGCTGGCGAATGAAAACGACGTGCTTGAAAATCTCTGGACCTAAACCCTAAACCAAAAGGCCAGAGCCCGTAAAGCCTCGCAAATCGCTGAACTCTTGCGCCCAGCGTCTTCTGCAGCAGCTGACTGCCCGGCTGCGTCAGCTTGTCCAACATCTGAGGAAGGCCTGGTAGTATAGGGGGCCTCAAAAATTGGACTAGGGTTTGTGGTATATCAAACGATAACTTAATTCGCATAAGGGGCCCCAAACTGGCTTGTGATTGTTTATGCCCCGGTATTACGACCGCAGACAGACGATTGAATGGGGGCAGTGCTCAGAGCAGTCTCAGGCGAAAGACATTCCGGACATAGCTAAACCAGAGACAAGGAACAGACAGTAACAGGCCATAGAAGGAACAGTCACAGAACAGGCGAGTAGAAGCAGCAAGACTGGCGTTGCTGGTGGGACCTCGATTGCAGGCCTACCCGAAGGCATGGTGCATAACCAGCACAACCCTCGCAATCCTTAAACGATTAGGCTGTGGAGCCAAGGAGGCCAAGGCCTGAAAACTGGCTCCGGGTTTTGTTCTTCTACCCCTTCGGCTCATGATGAACTTTCTTGCTGCCTCTTCATCTTACCACGAAGGGCGCTCCACAAGGTCAGGGAAATTTACACAAGCCCCAGGATACGACAAGCAACTACATGAACCTTCCAAATAGAATCCTAGAGCACTCCGGAGGCGCAAACCTGAAGTGTTTCGCTCATATGGGGTCATGAATGAGCTATTTCGAGTATGCACTAGCACGAAAAGACCCTGCCTGCTGCAGGGAGGAGATGCAAGTATCAGGAAATCAGGATCAGGACACCTAAACATCGAGGGTTTTCCATACTTCCATCACCCTAAACCCTAACCCTAAACCCTTCGGCCTAAACCCTAAACCCTTCGGCCTAAACCCTAAACCCCAAACCCGAAACCCTTCGGCCGGGAGGCTGGAGTTGCCAGCGTCCTCGGATGCCAGGAGCTGGGACACCTGGGGGCTTCTCGCCGCAGCCGACCAAAGCCTCAGAGATGCCAGAGTTTCTCGTTGCGGTTGAGGGCTTAACATAGGGGTCTTAATGATTAGAATTGGGTTTTGGGGTATAGTATACTATAATTAAAATAAGGAACCCCCCAAAACAGCATTGGTAGTTGTTTAGGCTCCTATATTACGCAACTGCATCGCCTAGGAATGATTGTGGTTAGCTGTGCTTCTTTAGCGGCTGAGGCCATTTTGCTTCTGCTAGTCTTCACATCTGCAGGGGGGGTTTGTGCAGTTTCCGCTACGTTGTCGTTGTGTTCGTGCGGAGAAAACCATTCTTGCCGCAACTCTATGCCTTGCTGTTGCTCTTCACTGCTTCTGTTGGGCTAGCAAGTCCCAACAATTGGGCTGCGCTTATAAAACACAACCAAAAAACTGTAATCATATAGTATTATACTATACTATATTACTATCATATTACTAATAATAACAGTATAATACATATGTACGGAGACTCCTCTGTCGGAGCTGCCTCTCTCTGCTCCCCCTGGGCTTACCACGACCACCGTCAAAGAAAACAAGACAGCACAATATATACTATACTGTGATATATATATATATATCAATATGATATACTATACTGTTATAGTACTATGATAGTAATATAGTATACTATAATATCATATTACTACCGCGACCACTACTTACTACCACGACGACTCACTCCGTTTTTGCAAGGAAAGACTCACTTGGCCGACCCCCGAATCCCCTCTTCTTCCTGGCTAAGATGCTCTTGGCTAGCTCGGTCCAGCTCGGATGCAGTCAGGTCGAGATCCTGTGTAGGCATGGCCGATATGGGAGTTTCCGAAAATAAGTGGTACCCTATTTGGGGTCCTTATAATAAGGATCCTACTATTTAGGGTACCATGTTGGCGTCCCCTATGTTCGGAAACCCCCATATGGCGACTCAGGATCCGGTATCATGGGATCTATGTCGAAACAGCCGGAAAGGGATCGCAAGGGATGCCACTAATCCAAGACCTCCATACCTCGTCAACCAAGTGCTGCTGAGGATACGGGTAGTTCTCTAAATTGGGGTCCCCCTTTGGTCCAAAATATAGTGCGGCACCCGTTGAAAAAGGACCGTAAAAGGGACCCTAATTTAGAGAACTACCCATATGACGACAGGACTAGTTTTTTTCCGGGAGCTGCTTTCAGCCCGCGGCCCTGGGTTGCCTGATGAAGAGTCGGTTCTGATTTCGGATTTAGGGGAGAACTCCCGGAGCCCTCCTGCGCTGGGAACGTGCCAAAATGACATAGCTGGTTCCCTGTTGGGGCTGTATTAACCATGATCATTTTTAATCCTTATTGGGGTTATATTATTTTCCAAAAATTTTAATCCTTATTGGGGCTTTATTATTTTCCAAGAATGTAAATTTGTATCCAAAGAGGACCCAGATACGCAAACACCCCGAAGATAGGCAGCTAGGACTCGGCCTGCTAGGAGGCTGTACCTTCCGATGAACCTCGCCGCGGTATGCCGCGGCCTTCCGAATGAACTGAGCTTGAAAGACCCCGAGCCTGAGCCAGAGACCAGGAGACTCAAAAACCCTTCAAAACCCCTAGGGCCTAAAATAGGAATAGCAATAGCAACAGAAATAGTCATAGGCAGCAGTAGTCGTACTTCAATATTGGGGGTTTCCGAAAATAGGGGACCCTAATATAGTACCCCAAATAGTCGGATGCTTATTATAAGGACACCACAATAAGGTACCCCTTATTTTCGGACACTCCCAATATGGAGCCCTAAATCCAAAACTCCAAGCTCCAAATCTGCAAATCAAGCTCCTTTGCCAAGCGGATGCAGGTCCCAAGAAGCGTCCTCTCGGTGCTTGATCTTCGGTGAAAAGCACGCCCTCTAACTAATGGGCCTTTCGTGCGGTTCCTAGGGCCTTTCGTCTTGCTATGGCGAGGGCTTAGGACCCGAACATTCCACAAAAATCTCTAGACGAATTAGAACGCCAAGAATTAGCATACTATTATTAATATTATTACTATTGTTACTATTACTACTACTATTATTATAATTATTATTAACATGCTTTAGAACTAAATCTCTTGCCTTATCATAACACCCTCTGCGCTGGATTGGTCGGAATCATGTCCCGGGTGCAATCAGCGGCTGAACTTAGCGAGTGCTCCATGAAACAGCGCCAACCCTTTCAAGGCTCGAAACATAAACACTCAAGCCTACAAATCAAGCCTTGAGAACCCAACGCATTAAAACCCACACCCTAAAGCCTAAACCCGAATGCTAAATTCTGAGCACCAAGCCCTCAACCCAAAAACCCTCAACCCTCAACCCCAAATCCTAAACCCTAAACCCTCAACCCTAAACCCTAAAACCCAAGACGCAAAAACCTAAACCCTAAACCCAAGACGCAAAACCTACACACAAAAAAAAAAAAACTGTCCCCAGGGACTCGGCGGAGCTCCTGGTATCCGCCGCCATCAGCTGCTGGAGGTTAGAGCTCCTGGCCACCTCTGGGACTTAGGGTTTTTAGGGTTTTTAAGGCTTTTGGGATTTAGGGTTTTTAGGGTTTAGGGTTTTTAGGGTTTTTCGGATTTAGGGTTTTTAGGGTTTTGAGGGTTTTAAGGGTTTAGGGTTTTAAGGGTTTAGGGTTTTTAGGGTTTAGGGTTGAGCCTTTAGGGTTTAGGGTTTAGGTCTCTGGGACTTACTGGGTTCTTGCTAAGGGATTTAGTTTAAAGTAGGGTTTAGGGCTTGGGGTTTAGGGTTTAGGGTTTGGGGATTTATTTTAAGTTACCATAATGATGATCTATAGTAAATAATGTGAATATGGTTTCTTTTCGTATGGTGACTTAAAGTAAATCCCCTAACAAGAACCCTGCTGGGACTTGTACCAATGACCTTCTTGTGGGGCAAATTACCGTAACAACACATATCGGACTGCCATGTTACAATGGGATCTTCTTACTGATTCTTTCGGCCCCTATGCGTAACTTGGCTTAGGGCTTAGGGCATCAGGTTTTAGGGGCAATTAGATCACGCACGCTGTGGACCATTAGATCTGAGACGCTTCCCGTCAGCAGGTTTCAGCGGTGTTCGTGGAATCCCATGGAGGACACGGGTTTGCTTTGCGACACACGCACAAGAAAATCTTATGCCCTCATGCCACGGAGCTGAGAGCCCCTGAACTGAAAACCCGATGTACATGGCGTTGAGATGCCTGGTACTGGGTTCTTCTTAGGGGATTTAATCTAAGTTACCATAATCAAGACACCATTTTCTCTACTATAGATCCCCATTATGGCAACTGACATAAAATCCCTTAACCAGAACCCAGGGTAAGTTCGTTGGAGCTCTGTGTGTTTGGGTGCATACTCCACTCGACCCTAAACCAGAAAAGCCATGGCACTTGATCCAAATTCTATTCGGAAGGCTTTCCGTACGATCTACGATGATGCTGCCTAGCAGATCACCAGAAACCATTGTTGTGGAGGGTTCTTCGTATCCTTCTTCGCAAGTGCACAACTTCCCCTAAACCCTAAACCCACTAAACACCAAACCCTTGAAACTGATTAATCCTGCACTCTGATTCACATTAGTGAAGTTACAAGCACCCTTCAACTTTCCGACCTAAGGACCCGAGTCCTCGAAACTAAGCCCGTAAATCCTCGAGGCTTAAGCCCCAGACCCGCAAGCCCCGGACCCCCGACCTCCCCTCGCTAGAAACCCTAAACCTCAATCTTCCAGATGATATATTGACCAAAGAGCAGCGGAGACATTCTTCTCCAAACGTTGCAGTGATGCCTGCGAAGACAGGGTTCAGGATTTAAGATTTAAGGTTGTCTGAGGTTTCGGGTTGAGGGTTTAGCCCAGTACCTGCACTGTCAAAATTCATGACGAACCTTTAGAAAGAGATTCAGGGTAGATCTGATTCTGAAACCAGAGTGCTCCCAAACAGTGCAAGAGTACGCTCAAGGACGAGAAGCGTAAGGGGGCGGGCTGGCCGGGCGCAAAGGAGCTTCACGAGCGGTCTAAGGGAAACAGGATAGTGTAAACTAGATCAGACCTTCTGGCGCGACAGTACCATCGCCGAGAGGATTAGAATTCCGACTGCCGTAGCCACCATAGTTCGTACCACCAGTGCTGACTACTGCAAATGTCGTAGCTATGACTGACTGTTAGAATCACCAAAACTCTTGCTAGTTCCTCCTGCAGGTGTGAATGATCTTCCTAACCTTGGAAAGTCTTTAGCTACTCATTTTTGGCTCAGTGACAGTGCATCAACTAGTTGACTAGTTAACCAACAAAGTAGCTACTGTCTAATTGGCTATATTTTGCCAGTGAATCCATTAGCTACTCAGTGAACGGGTACATGGTCGTCTAGTGAGTCTAGTGAGTTAGCTAACTAAGCTATTCAGTTAATTAGTTTGCACCTGTTGGCTGACAATTGAAACCTGCTTGAAGCAGTGACTAACGACTTAGCTTAGTTGCCTGATTTTCACAGAAAGGACTGTTGTGGCATGGGTACTGCAGTATTTTTTTGAAGGATATGAAGTAGCGATAACCAGCCACAGCAGATCTTTCTCCATCTGTTTTAATGCTTCTGCAAAATGTGGCCATTTCGAGGAGGAAGAACCGAAACCCTAAACCCAAAAAAATCTGATTCTTGTTCCAGGGCTAGCCTGAGCTTCTGAGGACTGGCATAAACGCTCGAAGTCACCTCAGTGCAGGCAGCTTCGGCAAAAGCTTTTCCGCTTGGGGTTTAGGGTTTTAGGGTTTTTTGCTAGGGGTCTGGCGAGTTGGACGACATGAGGTGTTGAAAGCGAGGGTGTTTAAGAGGTATCTTGCCAGCAGGAATTGGGCCCACCTTCTCCACCCTAAATCCTAAACCCCAAAAGTGCCCGAAACCACGGGACGTTAAGAACGGGACCCCTGGGTTGTTCGCAAGTCCCGACTCTGCTAATCCTCCACCTGCAGTCGAAAAGTCTGACGCTTAGAAAGAGCTCCTACCTGCTCGCCTCTGGGCTAGGGGTGTGATCCACATCCTGAAGCCCTCCAACACCCCTAAACCCCTAACCCCTAAAGCCCTAAAGCCGCCCTAAACCCTACACCCCGAAACCCTAAACCCCAAAACCCCCATGGCAAAGGCAAGGCGCAGCGGCGACAGTCCACAAGGGCGTTGGGGCAGCAGCGACAGTCCGGTCCTAGGCTCTGTGGGCCCCGGGGGCTCTGAAGCCTGGAAGCTCGGCTTTGGAAAGGGTCTTAGGGTTTAGGGCTTTAGGGTTTCAGGGCTTTAGGGTCTTCGGGTTTAGGGTTTGAGGGTTTTAGGGTTTAGGGTTTTAGGGTGGTCTAAGTGGGGATGTTAGGAGTGCTCTGGATACTAGTATCCAAGGCACGGATCATGCCACGTTGCAAACACCAGGACCGGAAATCTTCCGTAATGTAGGGGCCTTAATAATTAGAATAGGGTTTCGGAGATATTATACTATAATTATAATAAGGAACCCCCAAAACCCTATTCTATTTATTTCGGCCCCTACATTAGACAAGTGCCATCAGGTGCCCATGACCACAAGTACGTGGGTCCCTTCTCAGGAAGCTCTTCGAAATCGATTTTTCCTGTAGGAACCTGACTAAGAAACCCTGGTCCTACAATCCCAAAATATAGGATCTAAATAAATAAATAAATATATATATATATATTTTTTTTTTTATGAAGAGCTCATAAAAAGAGCCAGGGTTTCTTAGTCAGGTTCCTAAACCCTAAACCCTAAAACATGACAGGTTCCTGTTTTACCGCTGCCATCCACGTCCAGGGACTCAAACAAGCTCGGCGCACAGCTGTGACTCAAAAGTTCAACCAGGGACGCAGCAAACTGATATTTGCCGAGGGTTTGGGGTTTCGGACCATCTTTGTCAGCATCCACTGCATGAAACGCAACCTCTGCGGCTGTCTGCGCATGGCGAGCCCCCCTCCGTTCCCAAGTGCTCGGGCTACCAAACTGCAAGTGCTTCAGCCATTCGTCAGCAGGACATGTTCTACCTTACGTTCCCTTTCAGGGTCTCCTTGACAGTAAGCTGCTAGTACGAGGAACCTAACGTAGAAAAGCTACCAAGCCAACTTCAAACCCTAAACCCTAAACCATAAACCCTAACCCCAAAACCCTAACCCTCTCTGCTTCCCAACAAAGCTGCGAGCCGAGGGGCGCTTAAAGTTCGTCACGTTGTAGCGGCCGAGGCACTGTGCGGATTCCCTGGCAAAAGGCTCTCGGTTACTGTAAGTTGTGCTATAAGGGTTATCCTGCAAAGGATCTCTATATATCTCTACACTCCACACCATGCAACCGTCCAACTAGAGCCGAACACCTACTGATCGATAAATAGCGGAAGAATTCAGACTCTGCAGCATAACAGGAGTGCTGCGTCTGCCTTTCCGACTTTTTCAGTGCACTAATTGTTGTTGGCTATTTCCGAAATCCTCAATGTGCTGCACACAAAACCTCTAAGCATTACTGAAGAAGCCTGGAGCACTAACACCCACACCTCTTTGGATTAAGCTGCGAAGACATAAGTGCTTGAGCATGATGTGCTTCCACACCCACCAGTTGCAGGCCAAGCATACAAGAACCAACGCATTGCATGCAATGTTGGGTCTAAGGGCTAAGATACTTGAGGATATTGGTGGGTGGCTTGACGAGAGCCGCCTAATGTCAGTGAGCTAAACCCTAAACCCGAGTGACTCATAAACTCGCCAAGGCTCGAAGCTTCCTCGGAGCTGTTGAGACACCACAAGGGTCCCTTTTTGGGGTCCCCAATATGGTACGGCACCTCTTATAAAAAGGACCACCAAAAGGGACCCTAATTTAGAAAACCACCCATTTAGACATCGGGGCATGGGATTTCGGGCATCGGCGTCGGGACCCCTGGCTCAACAGTAGAATTCGGGGTTGGGAGAACCTGCAACACGACGAGCCATTACAAGCGCGACCGAGACATGTCGCAAAACGGACAACAATGACTGTAAAAAATCAATAATGAACAATGGCTACTCCAAACTCCGAACCCTTGTACGCCCAGAAAAGCCATTGAGCCAGAGGCCAAACGGTCAAATGCTGCCCGCGTGGCATCAAGTGGTTAAACGTCGCGGTAAAGCTCGCCGGCGCTTGCGTTGTGGTTTCCGGTCCTGGCGGCGTGGAAGTTTGTCGCGTGGGCAGGGCAGCCGGCCACCCACCTACCCACCCACCCAGGCCGACGCCTACCGCCGACGTCTAACACCCAAACGCAAACAGCTGGCTTTATCTTGGGATCCTGCATGCGAACCCTGGTTTCAGGGTGGAGGGTTCCTTCGTTGAAACAGCGCTTCTGAGCAAGAAACTCATTGGATCCTAACGCGCAAACCCCCAAATTCAAACCCCTAAACTCTACACCCAGCACCTTACAACCAATCTAGAAGCCCTACAAACACGATTAACAAAAACCTGCAGCAGATATTCAGACCTCAGGCCCTTTTTTGAGAAGAGGAATCCCTTCGAGTCTCCTGGAAGGCTGGGAGGCTGCAAAGCCTCAAAGAACTCCTGCAGCTTCTCTGACTTTTCTGGTGTTTTTTTTTTTTTTCCGGTGCTATGGGGGGTTGAGGATTCCTTTAAGGGATCCATGGGGGGTTTTCTGGTTGCAGATTGTTTTTGGGGGGTTTAGGTTTAGGGTTTTGGGTTTCAGGGAAAGTTGGAAGATCACTATCCTCATGCCCTAGCACTAACATGAATCATCTTTAATCCATGTTCCAACTTTCTGGGGCTCAGTATAGGGTTTGGGGTCTAGGGCCGTTTAGGGTTAAGGGTCACAGGAGTTCGGGCAGTTCAGGTATGAGGGTTGAGACTTTATGTGGGGCTTGGCTAAGAGCGTTGCCGAAGGGGTCGGGACGTTTTGCAGCACTTTCAAGCCGTCAAACCCGGGACTTCGAGCATCCGGAGAATCACGTCAGGCAGGAGCTCTTGCAAAGCCTGGTATTTAAGGGACAATAGGAGGGACCCCTAATCCTAATACCCTATATTACCCTATATAACCCTTATCTACCCCTTATATAGTCTCATAAAGCCGCTAAAAA
>CAJNJA010007538.1:0-16058 GCA_905231915.1 Symbiodinium necroappetens
CCCTAAACCCCTACACCCCTCAACCCCTAAGCCCTAAACCCCTAGACCCCTAAACCCCTAAACCCCTAAGCCCTTAACCCCTAAACCCCTAAACCCCTACACCCCTAAAACCCCAAACCCTGGGATTTGGTTCAGGGTTTCAGAGCTTTAGCGCTTAGCGCAAAGAGATGGAGTTCCTCAGCTGGAGGCTGCGCTTGCCAAGCGACTGCCAAGAAAAAGCGGAGGGGGGGGGGGGGTTTAGCATTTAGGGTAGGGGTTCAGGGTTTTGGAGTTTTAGGCGTTTAGGATTTTAGGGGTTTAGGGTTTTAGGGGTTTAGGTTGTTTAGGGTTTTACGGTTTTATTAGGGTTGGGGGGGCAAGAACTCCGAGGTTTTGATGCTACCGCTTTGTGTTGAGGGTTATAGGAGCGCCGGTCTCTAGGTGCCAGGGTCTTGGGGTATAGTACCCTAGACTTATAGGGCGATTAGATGGGGACATTCTTTCAGGGAACTTGACACGTTGCTGAGCGACTGAAGCCCCAATTCACCCTGTTGAGGATTTGCGTGTTTGCGCGGTTCGCTCGCACACTCAACTGCCGGGCTGTGATCAACTGCTGCTGTTGTTGTTGTTGTGGTTGTTGTTGTTGTTGTCGTGGTTCCGTTTACGACATCATTCTATACCGTCCTGCAGGCGCCTAAGTAACCAGTAGTAGCATCCCCTTGTCGTCCTCAGTTTGCTTGTATTGTAATCTACCTCCCCAAATCTCATGACAATGAGTAAGGCCCCTGCAGTTATTCTTCTTCAGGAGTGCAGAAAGGGGCCTGAGAGCTTTGTGCCTGTCTGTCAGTTCGGGCTCATTTGCTCACGATTTTGCTGTGTACAGTGTACATCGGGCGACGTGCTCTGTACGTAGGGAGCCGCTTCAATGCCGGGAAGCAGGAGCAATACTCTCTTCCTCTTCCTGATCGAGGACCGGATTCTTTCAACCCTAAACCCCAAACCCTTCTGGGCACTGGAATGCTCCTGGCTGCTTTGGGTGCGATTGAGAGTTGAGGCTGCTAGAAACTCTATGGTTCTGGGGAATGTAGGCATCCCACCACACAAGTGCTGTGTTGAGGACACCCAATATAGGGGCCTTAATGATTACCTATACTATTTGGGGGTTCCTTATTATAATTATGGCATAATGGGCCCCAAAACCCTATTCTAATTATTAAGGCCCCTGTATTAGTTTCGAAAGCTCCCGATGCCAAAGGACCTTGACCTTGCCGTCTTCGTTAGAAAGACGTTCATTGAACTGGCACCTGTGGTCCAAGGTGCGCCCCGCTGCATTGGTTCAGAAGGTTTTCGAACTTGTCTGGGGTCCAAGTACTTCTTGTGAGATGTTCTCCGCCTCGAAGATATCTCGAGCCATATGCAAGTCTGTGCTTGAGGCCAAACTTCAAATGAGGGTTGTTCAACATTGGGGAGGCGATAGAACCCCAAACTGGCGACTGGTGGTGCCCACCGGCTCAGCCCGTATACATTTGCTTGTTTACAGGTCAGGGCAGCCGGCAGACACCCTCACTCTCACAGTCTCATGACAGATGAAGGATCCGCCCTTGGTAAACTAGTTGACACTGAAGGTCCATCCCAAAATCGCAGCCGGGGCTAAAGTAGAGCGCAATGCAGAAAGCTCAGCTGCTTTGGCAGATTGCCGAGTGCGGGGTTGTCAAGGGACCACACCTGATCCCAAAACTTTCGACATAGACCCAAAGCGTCACGAGAGCGCGGCAGGTCCAGAAATCCGTCGAGCGCGGTCAGAGCCGCAGTTGACGGAGTTATTGACGACGCCAAGGCTGAGCATGCTGTTTAGGGTTTAGGACTTGGGTCTTGTCGTTTCTTCTTGTACTGCACCAGCTGCTACCGCCACTTGTATGCGTGTCATGGAGACAGTGCGTCGTGTGCTGTTGTGGTTGTATCATTTCGTCAAAAGCAAAATGTTGCTCTCCGATAAACAAACCAGAAGCATTTTTACTAGTACCAGACCGAGGAGGATGAGGAGGAGGAGCAGGAGCAGGAGCAGGAAGAGCAGGGGAGGTGGACGCGCAGGCGAAGGCGTAGGCGGAGGAGAAGGAGGAGGAGGAGAAGTGAGGGTAGGAGCAGCAGCAAATAGTCTGAGTCTACAGCAGTGACTATGGCCTACGACTGCGGCTCCTACTGAAGCTGATGCTGCGCTGCTATTGTGCTGCTGCATATGTAAGGCCGCTGTTGCTGCTGCTGCTGCTACTGCTGCTGCTGCTGCTGCTGCTGCTCCTGCTACTGCTACTACTACTACTACTACTACTACTCCTACGACCAGTATGCGAGGAAGACTACGTCTACTACGACGAAGAAGGCTACTGCACTTACTGGATAACGGTTGTATCGGCGCTAACACGGCTGCAGGCCTGAGCAGGCTTGAGCAGGGAGGGTTGAGCACCGGCTGTAACAGCACTGCAGCAGTTAGAAGAACCCTAAACCCTAGACCCTAAACTCTAAACCTTAAACCCAAGGTTGAGGGCTCTAGGGTTTAAGGCGCTTTGGAGTTTGGGGCTGTAGGGGGGCGTGGGAACCCGGGTTAAGGGGGTTCAGGAAAAGGAGCAACAGCAGAAGGAGCAAGACGGACATTGCCAAGTCATGATGGAGCTGAGAAGTTCCTCGTTGTAAGTCCATCTTGTCGCAATGCCGGCTGCAGGTTGGAGATTTCTGAGAATGACATCGAATTTGATTCTGTGGACGAGAACTTGTGCCTCATATGGCAAGCCCACTGTGCAAAAACCTGTAGACCATGCATCTTCATTCATCGCAAGGCAGACGGATGCCGCAAGGGGAACTTGTGTTCCCATTGTCATTTCTGCACTCCTGAAGAGGCTAAGCGAAGACAAAAGCGGCTTTGTTCAGAACGTCGACAGGCAGCCAACACTAATGTCTGACTGCTTCGTATAAAATGCCGTTCGTTCGGCTGCTTGAAAACGCCAATCTGGTGATTGTCATGGCGCATGTTTGAAGTGGCAGTCGCCCACTCGAAGTGTCGCGACTAGTGCCGGGACTGAGCTTGCTTGTGTCCTTTTCTTTTTACTGCCAGCCGCGGACGGTTCTGGTATTGCAACGCATCTCAAGCATGAACACAGGCATTGCGACTTCCTTGAGAGAGTCGCGGCTGGCTGTAACAGTAGCAGTCCTTTGCGCAGATCATGTCCGCAGTGGTCAAGGCTTTCCGTCCGCAGCGGCTGAGTATGGCTTTTGAGAGTTGAAGGGAAAAGTCTGGCCGACCCTGAGCTAGTTCTTGCCGCTCTTCATGTCAGATCACGAGCATGATGTAGTGAGACCAGAGTAGCGTAGTTGCGGCAGTAGCAAGTGCAGAAAGCTAGAGGAGGCAGCCGCCACGTGCGCCGGTATCGTTTTTATGCTAGTTGCAGTGGTGGGTCGAGAGTCATGGTGGGTGATAGTGGTAGCTCGAGGGAGTTGCAGGAATCTTCCCATCTGCACCGATTCTGGATGCTCATGTCGCAGAGAGACCCCCAAGGCAAAATGTCAATGACGGTTAATGACAGTGACAATGCTTTTTTCTTTTGGTTGAGGCAACAATAAGTAAAGCAATGTTGAATGAAGACTCTGCCTCCAGCCAGCGACGGCGACGAGCTGTCATTAGTATGCGGATCCTGTCACGTTGATATCAACGCCCCCGTAGAAGTGCTTACCAACCCTAAACCCTAAACCTTGTGTCATGTGCTCCCAATCCTGTCATCAGTGCGACGCCAGTTGTGCAAGTGTCCCGTTTGCCCTTGCTCCTGCTGTTGCTGTCGCTCTTGCGTTTGCTGATTCCGTGTACTCTGGTGCTGCTGCTGTTGTTGGCGTCGTCGTCGCCCCTAGTCTTCGCAAGCCATAGAGCATCAGTCCTCTAAGCCTTTGAGCCAAAGCCTTAAACCCCAAACGCTTGGCCTGTTCGGCTAGAGCAGTGCATTCGGAAATCCATAGCCTCAACGCATAAGATAGGAGCCTGAATCATTGGAATAGGGTTTGAGGTATATTGTACTGTCATTGTGCCGGGATCACAGTTCAGACTTCTTTCCAACATTATTCATCCGTACAACACCACCAACATGGCCAGCATGGCGCTTCTGCCGCTCCAGGCCTGCTGGCTTCTAGGGTTTAGGCTTTGGGTTTTGAGGTTTAGGGGTTTAGGGTTTAGGGTTTGGGTTTACAGGTTTAGGGGTTTAGGGTTTAGGTTTCAGGGGTGCTGCGGCATCGGTGTTTTTTGGCCCGTTGCTGCTCCGTTGAAACCCCCAAGCCCCAGACCCTAAACCCTAAACCCTAAACCCTAAACCCCAAGCCCCAGACCCCAAAGCTGCCGCCCGGTTTCATCTCCCTTCTTTCGCCGGATGCTTGGGTTCTCTCCCTAAGCCCTCAACCTTTAACCTTAAACCCAAAACCCTAAACCCTCAACCTTGAGCCCTAAACCCTAAACCCAAAACCCTAAACCCTCAACCCTAAGCCCTAAACCCTAAGCCCTCGACCTTTGAACCCTAAACCCTGCTTCGGCCGGATGTTTTTGCCTTCTCTTTCACAGCAAAATTACGAGGCTTCCAAGCCCTGTCTCAGGAGACTCGGACCTCTGAAAAAAGGGGTTAAGGGTTAAGGGTTTCGGGTTTAGGGTTAAGGGTTAATGGTTTCGGGTTTAAGGTTTAAGGTTTAGGGTTAAGGGTTTGGGGTTTCGGGTTGAGGGTTTCGGGCTTAAGGTTTAAGGTTTAGGGTTAAGGGTTAAGGGTTTAAGGTTTAAGGTTAGGGTTTAGGGTTGAGGGTTTCGGGTTGAAGGTTTAAGGTTAAGGTTTAGGATTGATGGTTTCGGGTTTAGGGTCAAGGGTTAAGGGTTTCGGGTTTAAGGTTTAAGGTTAAGGTTTAGGGTTGAGGGTTTCGGGTTGAGGGTTTCGGGTTGATGGTTTCGAGTTTAAGGTTTGAGGTTTAGGGTTGAGGGTTTAGGGTTGAGGGTTTGAGGTTTACAGTTGAGGGTTTAGGGTGGAGGGTTTAGAACCCTAAACCCCCTGACTCTAGCCCTAGACCCTGGAATTTCAATCTTCTATAACGCACTTTTCTTTCTGGAGGCCGAGAAAGGCACCGAGAGGCCGTGGCTACCTGGCTGCACCGGTCATCAAGTAATGTGAAGGTTTGGGTTTAGGGTGTAGGGTTTGGGGGGTTTAGGGTTTAAGGTTTAGGGGTTTATAGAGGTTTAGGGCGTAGCGTTTAGGGCTGAGGGGGGGGGGGTTATCACAGGGATCCTGCTGCTAAGACCCTAGCAGAGAAAGGGGTTTTTTCTACTCCTGCACCCTAAAGTGTAAAAAACTGAACCAAACCCTAAAGCCCTAAACCCTAATCCTTTCAATCTTAAGCCCTAAGCACCCAGGAAGCTTGAAATAGCACTCGCCTCAGGCAGTACCTAGACCAAGGAGTGACAAGGAGCGCTTGCCGAACCATCGCGAGCGACTCCGGCTGATCTGTGACAACGTTCTCGAAGAAATGTCCCTGCAGACAGCCACGAGCAGTGAGCATGTGGGAGTGGTGCAGCTCTGGATCACCCCTAAATGGATGAAACTAGGGTGCTCTGCCACGAGCCTGAGAGCACCTCTTCACTGCGTGATCGCCTCCTCTCCTACAAGAGGGACCTCCTGGATGCTGACGACACGCACCTCACGGAGCTGCCCTGCGTGGTTGTCTGTCCACACAGCATCTTGCAAAGCTCTTGGAGGCTTTGTACAGTCCGCCTCTACAGGTGCACCTCAGCCCCGATGCCAAGCAGTGAATGACAATCGCAGCTTTCCTGCTAATTACTGCGACGAGGACGGCAGAGACGCCGCCGGCCACGAGGACGACGACTACTGCTGATGCTGCTGCTGCTGCTGCTGCTGCTGCTGCTACTAGTACTACCACTACTACTGCTACTGCTACTACTACCACAAACACTACTGCTACTACTGCTACTACTACTGCTGCTGGTGCTGCTGCGGCGGCTGCTGCTGCTGCTGCTATTGCTACTGCTACCGCGACTACTGCTGCTATTACTACGATGATGATGATTATTGCTACTACTACGACGACGACTACTACTACCACCACCAGTCCTACTACTATCACTACTACGACTCCTGCTGCTACTGCTGCTGCTGCTGCTGCTGCTGCCACGACGACTACTACAGCAGCTGCTCTTGTTGCTGCTTCTGCTCCTGCTGCTGGAAGTGCGACTGCGAGGAAACGTTATTCCCCATGTGTATAGCACCACTTATGGAGGCAGGGCTGGTGCTCGCAGTTCCCGATCATGATATAAGGCCTCAATATATCAATTATTCGTTTGGGTACAGGTTAAACCCTCAACAGCCCTCTTAACCCTTGAAAGAGGCTGTATGCCCTAAACCCTAAACCGTTTTTTATTCTGACCATGCTTGGCAGTGTGCAGGTTCAAGGTTTTTGCTTGAGTGCTTTGGAGTTTTAGGGTTTATTTAGGGCGTGGGGCCCCAAAATCAGAAACGCAGAAACCCTGAAGCCTCACCCCTGACCAAGAGCAGTCTCTAGAAAACTCACAATGACAAGACACCATACCCTAAACCCCAATCCGTAAATCCGACGCCGTAGAGCAACAAGGTTCGTGGACCTGCATGAGCGAGTGCAGTCCGGGTGCCCTGTGGTGCCGAGGGATATTTTTTGTTTGCGTTTTTTCGGGTTAGGAATGAAAGGGACCTTAAGCCCAGCTTACAGGCCTGAGAATTTCGATTCACTTTTCGTTGTTGTTGTTGGTACTGCTTATGATGATCATCATGGGCATTGAGAGTCTGACTGTCATTGTCAGGATTGTCATCAGCGTTATGAGCATTAGATTCGTTATTGGTGTTCTTTTCATGATGAGTACCACTCTCTGTTTTACTGCTGTCATCAGTACCCCCTTGCCTTTTTGATACCGAGCTTTTGCTTTTTGAATTTTGTATCCTCTACCCCATAAACCCTAAGCCTTAAACCCTAAGCCCAAAGCCCTGAGCCTTAAATCGTTCCCTAAGCCCTAAACCCTAGACCCTAAACCCTAAGCCTTAAACCCTTAGCCCTACACCCTAAACCCTAAAGCCTAAACCCTGTTGGATGATTCATTTGCGGCTCGGGTTTCAGGGTATAGGGAATAGTTAAGCCCATGCTCTTTCTTCGGTTCAGATTTGAGGGTTTTCGGGTTTTAGATTTTAGGGTTTAGGGTTTCGGGTTCCGTAACATGCCGTGGTGTACTGATATGAAGGCCTCTACAGTCTACAGTAGATGGTTTGGAATTCCCCCTGCAATTTTACGGAGGTGCCGCTTCAAACCCTAAACCCTGATCCCTAAACCCTAAACCTTAAACCTTAAACCCGAAACACTTTTTTTTTATCATATGTTGTAAACCTCAACTCGTTCGTGGGAAGTGGGCCTTTCGGAGTGTTTTGGGCCAGATTCCATCGAAGGCCGGGCCATATTCCAACGAAGCAGGGCCCTTCGCTGGCGAAGAAATCACCAACCCTGCAACGAAGGGCCCGGGTTCGTTGGACTATGGCCCGGCTTGCCTTGGAAATTGACAGGTTCAGGGTTCAGGGCCCAGGATTCAGGGTTCAGGGCATGGGGTCCTTTAGGGTTCAGGGCCTGGGTTCAAGGATCCAAATGTAGGGTTCGGGGCCGAGGGGGTTTCAGGGCACAGGGTTTAGGGTTCAGGGCACAGGGTTCATATCATAGGGTTTAAAGTTATTCTGGTGTTGAACTGCAGGGTTTAAGGTTCAGGATACAGGGTTTAGGGTTTAGGATCTAAGCACTAGGATTGATTACAAGAATCTGGTTTCTCAATGCTGAGGGTTCCTGGGTGGGTGGGGTTTTGTCTAAGATCAAAATAGCAAGCTCGACTAGAGACCGCTCGATCCGGAGACCCGAAACCCTAAACCACCGCCTAAACCCTAAACCGCTTGAAACCTGAACCCTAAAGCCTAAAGGTTTCTGTGTCTGGCGCCTTGAGGGCTCAGATGGCAGAATTTGTCAACACGTCGCCTCGCCCTGAACCCCAAGCGTTTCGGGGCTTAGGGGTTTAGGGTTTAGGGGTTTAGGGATTTAGAGGTTTAGGGGTTCAGGGTTTATTGGTTTAGGGGTTTAGAGGTTTAGGGTTTGAGAGGAAACCCGACAAGGTAGCACTCTTTCCAAGTCGAGGGCTCTTTGCTCGTATTTAGGGTTTCTATCGGGTTTGTTCACATGAGGCTTTTGGAGTCCAAGGTGTTTAGGGTTTAGGGTTTAGGGTTTAGGGTTTCGGGTTCTTCCGTAGAACCTTTGCGTGTGTTTTGGTGTTTTGGGGATTCGGAGTTTGGGGCAGGGTTGCATTTTCACGATTCGGTCTGTCCCAACCCCTATGCCCTAAAGCCCTGAATTCCAAAACCTAAAACTTGAACCGATTCACGGTTTCGGGTCTGACCCTAAACCCTAAACCCTAATCCCCAAACCCTAACCCCTAAACCCGACTCCAGAGCTTTGAACGCTGAATTCTCGAAGCCAAAGCCGAGAACTCGAAACCGAAAGTCTGGTATTAGGGTAAGACCGCAACACAAAGTAGTCACATATTAGGGGTGCGGGTTGATAACCGCTGAACGTTTAGGGTTTAGGGTTTATATGCCTTAAATCAGGAAGGACCGGCTGCAGCAGTCCAACAACTTGAAGGTTCGCGGCGCATGGAAGTCTTTTTTTTATTTCGTTTAGGTCCGCTGTTTCTACTGCTACAACCATTGCCACTACCACTAGTACCATCAGCACTTATGCAGCCTCTCGGCTGCTGCTGCCATGCATGCTGCGAAAAGAAACAACTGCAATCGCAATACCTTAAACCCTAAACCCTAAACCCCATTGCACTTTAAAAAAAACCCTAAACCCTAAACCCTTAACAACAAGATAGAATAGGATTTAAAGCTTCTGGTCTAGGGCACCTTCAAGGGGTTCCTGGACAGGGTTTAGGGTTCAGGGCAGCAGCAGCACCAGCGGCCGCCGCCGCCACAACTTTTATTATCATCGACCTTAATTATAAATCCGGTGCGGGGTTTAATGGTCGCAACATAGAGGCCTGAGTACTTTTAAACTATTTCTTGCAGATTCTTCTTTGTAACTATTCCATGGTCGACCCCCTTAGGGCCGCTACATAAAGCATTAAACCCTTTCAAGGAACCCTTTAAGGAGCCCTAAACAAACCTTAACCTAAATCCTATTCTACCTATTGAGGCCGCGAAAAGTTTAGCAGCCTCAAGCCGTCTCGTCTACCACTACAGGGTTTCTCTAGTTCAGAGATTCTAGGGTTCAGTTTTTAGGGTTCAGGGTTTAGAGTCTAGGGTTTAGGAGCAGGATTCCAGCGGCTCTGTTCTTTGCGTACTGAGGGCTGGGGCTTCGGCAGAAGCGACTTCTGTGAACTCGTTTAGCTGCAGTTGCTTGTAAACCCTGATGTAGGGTCTCTCAATCATTCGACAAGTTCGGGTGTATGCTATACTATGTAAACCCTAAACCCTAAACCCTAAACCCCATGTGCACAGAGGGACTCTCAGTGCATGGTTACGAGTGCTGCCGCATAGCCTTCAAACCCTAAAGCCTTGAGGCTCTACACGTTTTCGACCTTCTTGTTATTATTATCATTATTACTATTGTTATTGTTGTCATTACTATTATTGTTATTATTATTACTATTGTCTTTACTATTATTTTCTTAATAAAAATCAATACTTACAATAAAAGGAATAATAACACCAGTTCTATTAATCTTAACAGACGGATACTCCATAGTAACAACCATTGCTGTTATTTTGAAGCCAAGACCCTGAAGCCCCGAGGCCCCAAACCTGAAACATTCCATCCAGAAGCGCAGGGCGGCACTGCTCCAGGAGGCTTGTTGCCCTCTTGTTCAGACATTCGCGTAGCTTTCAACCACAGCATCGCAGTTCCTCGGATTGCTTTGAATCAATTTCGGATCGTTTCTGTTTCTTTTGAAGCATGCCAAAACGGAAGCACAGGAGGCATACTCTTCATGCTTGCTTGTGACTGCGATGTGACAAAGGTTGCTGTGCAAGCAAGACTACAATTACAAGGACAATTATCTCTCAGCATTTTTTTATCAGTTGCCATCATGACCATGACCACCAGCGTTATCTTCATCATCACCGTCGATGTCGTCAGCATGCTCGTCACCATCACCATCACCATCTCCGTCTCCGTCTCCATCACCACCACCACCATCATCTTCATCGTCATCGTCATCATCATCACCACCATCATCATCATCACCATCACCGTCATCATCAACACCTCCGCCGCCGCCGCCGCCGGCGCCGGCAGCAGCAGCAGCAGCAGCAGCAGCAGCAGCAGCACTACAACCAGCACCGCCAGCACCGCCAGCACCGCCAGCCAGCAGCACCAGCAGCACCAGCAGCACCGGGAGCGCACTAGCAGCACCAGCAGCATCAGCAGCATCAGCAGCATCAGCACCACCGGCACCACCCCAGCACCACCCCAACCAGCTCCAGCACCACCAGTACCAGCAGCACCGGCAGCCCAGCAGCACCATCAGCACCAGCAGCACCAGCAGCACGACCAGAAGCACCAGTAGCACACCCGTAGCACCAGCAGCACCAGCACCATCGTCATCGTCATCGTCATCGTCATCGTCATCGTCATCATCATCATCATCACCACCGCCGTCATCGTCACCACCATTATCATCATCATCAGCTTCCTCGCTGTCGCAAGCCATCATTGCCATGAACATGTTGCCAACACACTACCTTCAACTGAACAAGCATGCATAGAGCCGGCATACCAGGTAGCTCTGTGTGTGCGTCAATCCCTCTCTTCTCAATGAAGCCCTGGACTAGTCGTCTTACACAGCAGCCCCGTAACAACGCCGGATTCCTGTACTGCAAGTACATCGTAATCATCCCCACAAGAAACGAAGGCGGTATTCTCAAGAATGAGGCACACTCACAATATGCAGATTAGATCGACATCGCGCTCGTCATCACCATCATCATCATCATCATCACCACCATCATCATCATCATCAGCTTCGTCATCTTCAGCATCTTCATCATCACCATCATCATCGCCATCATTGTCATCACCATAGTCAGCATCATTGTCATCATCATGAATCATCATCGTCGTCACGCCGATACCATCATCATCATCATCATCATCCCCAGCAATATTACCATCGTCTAGTCATCCTAGCCGGCATACTGATGGTATCGATGATTTCACGATCGTACACAGTTATCAAAGGTGCTCTTTGTTGTCGTCGTCAGTATCATTGGCTCTAAGCCTCTAAGCCCTCCCAAACCAAATATAAAGAATTGCTGAGTGCTACTTGCAGGGCCTCAGATGGTGGCGCTGACAGGCTCTGCTGGGGAGGCCCTTTCGGCGGCATTACATCTCAGAAGCACGGCTTCCCTGACCTTCAGCGGTCTAGCCTGTGTAGCTTCATGGCAATAAAAGGCTTCTCATGCATACAAGTCGCTAAACGAAGACATACATGAGAAAACAGGTTAGTAAAGAAATCAATAAGCACATACACAAAAACAGAAAGAGAGAGCGATATACATACAAAAACATATACATACATACATACATACATGCATACATAATTATAGATACATATCTATCTCTCTCTCTCTCTCTCTCTCTCTCTGTTGGGGTACACTTTTCTTTAACCTTTGGCCGTCTCTTGTGCGTGTGGGTCCATGTCAATATGCGTTTCTGGGTTGTATATGCATATGCATGTGCGGTACATCTGCTAGAGAAGGTTTTCTGTTAGACAGGGTCCGTCAGGGTGCGTAGGAGGTCTGTATGTACAATGAATTTTGTTTAACCCTGAACCCTAGGCCTCTTGGCTTTCTGTGGTTGGGCTTGGCCTGGTGTGTAAATCTAGTTTTAAGGGAAGCCACAACATCTGTAATGTGAGGAGACCCTCTAAACGGTCAACAGCTTCAAGCCCAAGACAATTATAGCGCACCCATGTATATGTGATTACGGGTGTTTGTTTGATTTTGTTTGCTTACATCAGATCATGGATCACATGTGTAGGGTTGTCACTTGAACCACAGCAGCATGCTTCAAGAAAGCTACATGCGCGCTGGGATCGTGATATTCCAAGATATTGCTATAGTAGTGCGTTTCGTTGAACCTTTGTAGGGGTACTGGGTGTCTGCTCCAGTTCGTAGTTGGCCCGGTCTGTAGGCCCGAGACTGTCAGTTCGAAGTCTTAACATCGAAACAAAAATCCTGAACCAGGGCTCCTAAACCCTAAACCCTTAAACCCTTAAACCCTAAGCCATAAAACCCCAAAGCCCTAAAGCGCTGAACCATAAACCCAAAACCCTAAAGGTCGGGGTTCAGGTGAGTCGGGCTTTAGAGTGTCAGGTTTTCAGTGATTTCTGGAAAGCTTTGGGCATTGGTGTAGAGCCTAGTTTAGAGTTCAGAAGCCCTAAACCCTAAAGCTTAACTCCTAAACCCTAAACCCCTAAACCCCAAACCCCCCAAAACCCCTAAACCCTAAACCCGAAACTAAAAAAAAACTCTAAACTTTGGAGCTCTGCAATGAGGTTCTGTGCTGGCCAGGTTTCAGAGCTCCAAGCCCCTGTTTAGGGTTTAGGGTTTAGGGGTTTAAGGGGTTTGGGGTTTAGGGTTTAGGGGGTTTGGGGTTTAGGGTTTAGGGTTTAGGGTCTAATAGGTCCCTTTCATGCGTCAAGGGTTCCTGTAAGGCTTCCTTTGAGGGTTCCCTGTAAGGGCTCCTTTCAGGGTTCCTTTAAGGGTTCCTAAGACGAGTTCCTAGACCCTGAGAAATCGTGGATTTCTGTGGTTCGTCCACATGTGACTTGCTTCTAAACCCAACTGCACAGACCTTAAACCTGGTGCCCTATGCCTACCCCTGTGGATAAGCCATGAAACTCGGGTAACCCTCTAGGACTCTAGAACCTGTACAGCACTTGGGGTTAATGTTTAAGGTTCTTATTATGAACTGGCCAGAAGACCCTAACCTCCAACAAGGCCGGAACTGGAACGAAGTGCTGTGCCGCTGGGCTCGGCAACGTTGGTTCAGGGCTTCGTCGTTTCCAAACTCCCGAAATCAACGATCCCTCATTGCGGGAACCCGGTCACCATCAGCATTTCAGGAGTATGAGAGTCGGACAGTGTCACAGAGAGAGAGAGAGAGAGAGAGAGAGATAGAGGGAGAGAGAGATGGAGAGGGCAAGAAGCCTCGCCAATGTACCTGAATGTTTCTTTTGACAAGCATTGATCCTTGACGATGCTAAAGCCATAGTGACAACAAGCATCGGCAGTGGTCGCAGCAGCAGCAGCTTTAGGTGAATGTTGCAGCTGTTCACCCCACTAGTGACTTAAATGCTCACGCGAACACCGTTCCCAAATATGACTCCAAAGCGAATAGCATTGCACGAAGGGCACTGCAGCAGCAGCAGCAGCAGCAGCAGCAGCAGCAATGCAGGAATCGCAGAATAGCAGACGTGACAGCGGCAAGGGCTTTCATTGGCAATGCCGGCTGTTCGAATGGTAATCTCGCTGGTGAATAGTTGTGATCATAATTTGGGGTATCGGGTATCAGGTTTTGGGTGTTGGGGTTTGGAGGTTTAGGGGTTATTTTGGGTTTTGTGTTTTGGGTTTAGGTAGTCTTCATCAGCAAGCGCTATGAGTCGCACGAGCAGAAGCAATTGTCACAGGAGCAGAATATTCGTCCTCTCAGTGCACCTCAAGACCACTAGAGAAGAGCAGCAGTCATAGGCCCGCCGTTGAGTTCAGATATGTCGAAGTGCTTAGCATGCGCGGAGCCACAGGCATCAACTTGTTGAGAACCCTAAACCCCAGCCTTTACTAGGTTCTTGTCAAAGAATTTTAGTTAAGTTACCATAATTGGTTTCTACGATAATTAGATAATATGGTTTGATTATTATGGATGTATAGTAAGTTATATGGATCTATAGTAAATAATATGGTTTCCTTATTATATCCCTAAACCCTAAACCCTAAATCCCTAAATCCTTTAGCAAGAACCAAGTTTAACCCCAGCCCCTAAACCCTAAACCCTAAACCCTAAACCGACCCTTCAGGCCGCAGCCCCACAGTTGAAAAAAGAAGCTATGTCACGGCTCTGATTCTCGGTTCCAAGGTGGGCTGGCTTTAGGGCCCCTAAGGCCCCAAACACCTCCAAATCTAAAGCCCCCTAAACCCAAGCCGCACGAGGGCTCACGGATTGTGGGGTTCTTCAACGACCAGCTCCCAGAGCTGTCTTTAAGCCGCAAAATCCTCACCCCTAAACCCTAAACTCCTAACTCCCAAACCATAAACTCCTAAATCCAAAACCCGAAACCCAAAGCTCTTAAACCCTAAACCTTAAACCCGAAACCCTCTCCCTCCCGCTTGCGGAGAAGAGTGATTGCACTTAAAAGATACCCGAACCCTCAACCCTAAACCCCTAAGCCCTAAACCCTAAAGCCTAAGCCCTAAGCCCTAAACCCTAAACCCTGAACCCTAAGCCCTAAGCCCTAAACCCTCAACACTAAACAGTTTAACGCTAGATCCAGAGAGCCAAAAGTCCAGGTCCTCGTCGATCCTCCAAAGAAAGAGGAATGGGAGGCAACTCTTTGTGGGGTCAAGGGGTTTAAGGTTGTAGGGTTTAGGGTGTTAAGGTTTTAGGGTTTAGGGGTTTAGGGTTTTAGGGTTTGGGATCTAGAATTTAGGGGTTTAGGGTTTTAGGGTTTGGGGTCTATGGGTTTAGGGTTTTAGGGTTTGGGGTCCAGGGCTTCGGGTTTTATGGTTTTAGGGTTTAGGGTTTTAGGGTTTAGGGTTTCAGGGTTTTAGGGTTTAGGGATTTAGGGTTTGGGGACTAAACCCTAAACCCTAAACCCTAAACCCTAAACCCCAGTTAGGGTTTGGGGTTCAGGGTTCCGGGCGGAGGCTGCCGAGGGGTTTAGGCCTTCCAGGCTTCGACCAGCTTGTACCGGCTGTTTTTTTGTGGGTTCTTGTTTTTTGGGGATTTAGTTTAAGTTACCATCCCAGGGGTCTATAGCAAATAGTAGGGATCTATCGTAAGTCATCGGGATCTATGGTAAATAATATGGTTTCCTTATGATGGCAACTGAAACTCAATCCCTTGACAAGAAGGCAGTTCTTGCTGCTGGAGCCTCTACTCCCTGCTTCCTTGCCACAGGTTTTCTCTCAACAGCCTACGCACAAACTCCTGAGCTCGGACTAGGGCTAGGGTTTAGGATTTGGGGTCTAGAGTCTGGGAGATAGGGTCCCATGGAGGGGGCTTCTTGGAGGTCCAAGGAGGGCCTGGGGAGTATGCTTGGTGTAAGAGGAGCCTCTAGAAATCTGGAAGGTTTCCGAAAATAGGGGACCCCAATTTATTCTAATATAGCACCCTAAACCGTAGGATCCTTATTCTAAGAACCCCCAAAAGAAGGTACCTCCCCCCTATTTTCGGAAGCTCCCAATCGAACCATCCCAAACCGAGTCTGAAAGCCCGCAGCTTTGGACCCAGGGTTTCGGGTTCGGGGCTCCGGATTCCCAAAACCCTAAGCCCTAAGCCCAAAGCCCTAAGCCCTAAACCCTAACGCCTAAACCCTAAGCCCTACAAAACCCTACAAAACGCTGCAAAACCCTACAAAACCCTCAGACAAAAAGCGGGACTAAAACAGCGCCACCGCAGGCTTTCATTGGAGCCAAGAGCGCCTGGGCCCGGGCCTCGGCCTCTCTTGTGTCCTGCTTTTTTGGAGGGGTTTAGGGTTTAGGAGTCTAGGATTCTAGAGTTTAGGATTTTAGGGTTTAGGAGTTTAGGGTTTTCAGGAGTTTAGGAGTTTAGGGCTCAGGAGTTTAGGAGCTCAGGGTTCAGGAGTTTAGGGTTTTGGGTTTAGGTATGCAGGCCCCGGAGCTCGGTGTTCTATAGCTGGGTTCTTGTTTTGGAACATCGTTTAAGTACCTTAGGGTTTAGGGTTTAGGGTTTAGGGTTTAGGGTTTAGGGCTAAGGATCTA
>CAJNJA010007539.1:4869-16058 GCA_905231915.1 Symbiodinium necroappetens
CTAAACCCTAAACCCCAAACACTACCAGGACCCCGCCACCACCCTTCAATAAAGCCTCATGGCTCTTAATGGCGGGTATTGGAGATAATCTCACCTGTTCAGTATCCTAGGGGAACGAAAGGTTAGGCTTGGGATTATATAGGGATTATAGTACCCCAACATAGTTAGTAAACCCGAAACCCTAAACTAGGCAAACCACAACTCCAGAGCCTGACTCCAAACCCTCAATTCAAGAAACCTTGAACCCGAGGCTGTTAGGTGGGTTTTAGGGTTTTAGGGTTTCAGGGGTTTAGGGCTTTTAGGGTTTAGGGCTTTTTGGGTTTTAGGGCTTATACCCTAAACCCTAATCCCTAAACCCTGCCCTAATACCCCTAAAACCCTATAGGGTTCTTAGGCATCAGGATTTGGAGAGCCGCGGCAAGGGCCTTGTCCCCGAAGGCAGGCGAGAAGGGATCCTCTTCTTACCAGGGCCCAGAAGGTACCCGAGCCCACGGCGTTTAGGTTTAGGGTTTTTTTTTGGTTTAGGGTTTAGGGTTTAGGGTTTAGGGTTTAGGGTTTAGGGTTTAGGGCTGGGTTCAGGGATTAGGGTTTAGGGTTTAGGGTTTATAAGGTTTAGGTTCTCGAGTTGACGGTTTGATTGAGGCATAAGGGGTTTCTAAGCATCTTTCTGAATTACGGGGGTATTCGGCTAGCTGGGTAAGCTCCGAAGGCAAGAATCGGTTTCGGGGTGGGTTTGGGCTTGATGCCTAGGGCCTGGGGCGTAGAGCTCAAGACGTTTAGGGTTTAAGGTTTAGGAAACACTGCTTACAGTATCAGTATGGATTGGGGTTTCCGTTTGAATCACCCCAGACCCCTAAGCCCCAAACCCTAAACCCCGAAGCCCTAAACCCTAAACCCCTAACCCCTAAACCCTAAGCCCTGAACCCCAAAAGGGACTGAGCCCGATACTCTAGGCCGTAAAAAAAACCTGTAAGGTCGAACAATCGCCTTGGCGAGCCGAAGTCAGATATCTTCGTGTTTGAGAGATTTGTTTGGGGCTCGGGGTTTGTAGGTTTGTGGATGATTGGGTTTAGATCTTTATAGGGCTTCTGGATTGCAGGGCGCACGGTTTGAAGGGCTTGCCTGGAACCCAAGAAACCTAAAGCTTTAGGGTTCCTCATCCTGACTTTCACACACATGTCCTTCAAGAGGGTCGGTTCTAATGGCTGGCAACCCGGGAATCCTTTGACATATTTGCAGTGCCTTCCTGTGCTTTCCGGGTCGGGTCATGCATTTTAGGATTCAGGATGTACTGTTTGGGATTCAGGCTTCAGGGTTTAAAGGATTTGGGGGGGGTGGCGCCGCGCTGCGGACACGTTGAGGCTGTAGGGCTTCGAATCTAGGTCGACGTCCCAGGCTCCTCCACCTAGCCCCTTGCGTACAGGGCTTCTGCGCAGGTACAGAGTTCATGGGCCTTGGGCCTTGGTTCCTTACCGTTCGGCCAAAAAGAAAGTCTTGCATGATACATGCGGCTCTTGCGGTGCCCAAAAACCTCACAGTAAGAGTCCCTGAAGCCTTAGGGGTAAAACCTCTGTCTGCACCTTGCTTGTAGGGCTAGGGTTTCGCCATGCCCGAAAGCCCCCAACACTAGCACCATGTAGGGTTTAGGGCCAAGGGGCTTCTGGGCCTCATTGCCGGTTTCGGCCTATAGGGCTTGGCTTCTAAGGCCGAAGGTGTGGGGTTTCGGGGTTGGATCTCCGAAACCCACGCTTGAGCAAGCGCTCCGAATCGGAGTTCAGGGCGATCACATACTCTTCGCTGCCCAGTGTGTGGTTTGCCGCCTGCCAGGCAGGCTCTTGTTGATGTTCGGAATAAAGGCACGTAACTGAAGCATCCTTCAAACTATGAATAGACACTTGCTTCGAAACGAGCCGTGATTTAGTAGAAGTGCTTCCACTTGTCCCTGAAACTGCTCTTTCTGGTTAACAGAACCTTTAGTTTTCAATGTTTAGGCCTCATGGCCGGTTCTCTTTCTGGATTCTTAGATCTCCCCAAGCAGCAAAGCCTGCGGCGCAGCCTGAGCTTGGGTCTACCTTGAGGACGAAATGGCCCCTTAAAAGTAGGGGCCATATACCCGTATACTATGAATTCCTTCATGGTATATGAACCTTAAGCCCTTTTAGGGTTCATTTCGTCCTTAAGGTAGAGCCCAGGGTTTAGCGCTACTGCATCGATGTAAGAGCCAAGCCGTCAAAATCTCGGCTGGAGCTTCGGACCGAGGTTCAGGCTTTGGAAGTCCAGATCCGAATAGCTTGTGTTTTACCTACAGTCTCCATTGTAGTTCCTTTTTTTGGTTTAACCAATTTTATACTAAGGAACCAAAAATGGTACCCCCAAAAAGGAACTACAATGGAGACTATAGGTAACACTGAAAAGTCCTCACCCTGGAGTATCTCGCAGAACCACATCCTGAACTCAAAGGCCCTCACCGACTTAAACGACCCTGAAACCCGCTCGCCCGCTGAAGAGTTTGGTATTTAGAACACTGTCGCAAGCAAGACCTCCCCGCCCTCACGGCTGAAACACGAGCACTTCGGTGTAGAGGCTTGAAAGCCACAAAAAAAAAAATCCTCTCAAATCCTGCACAGATAGTCTGGATCACGTCCCTGCTGAGGGCTGTTTCTAACCCTGCTTCCCTTTCAGGTCCAGGCTTGCTCCCCAACAAAGCCCTGTGACTGCAACTAAAATCCATTTGGCGCTACTCCCTAAAGCCCTCAAACCCGAAATTCCTGAAACTAGCTTACCCTAACCACCCAGGTACCTACTATGTAGGGTACTAGAGCCCCTAAGGCCCTATATAGTAGGTACCTGGAGGGTTAGGGTTACCTAATTCCCCGAACCCGTTCAGGAATCAACCAAAACTGACTGGACGCACCTGCCACTCCCAAAGCTCCCGCGGGGAGAGGCGCAAGCCCAGGAGGCTGGGGGTAGAAAACTCCTGAGCAACAGGATCATCCTAAAACCTACCCATAGGCCCCTAAGTAGTTCTTTTTTGGGGTTACCTTATAGGATTCTAAATATAAACCACAAAAAGGAACTACTTGGGGGCCCATGGGTAAACCCTACCCTAAACACAGGTTTTTGGGTTGAGGGCTTCCCCGGAGTGTAATTAGGGCCTATAGGGCTCACGGGTTTAGAATGTCGGACGTTTTTTGGTGTTGAGGGTTTAGGGGCTTAGGATAAGGAGTTGCTTTTTGGGCTACGCGTTCCGAACCTCGAACCTATAGGAACTCCCAAAACAAATAACGTGAACAAATGTTTAGGACCTCTATATATATACACACACACATACTCCTGGCTTTGGTGCACCGTGGTTCAAGGCTCAGAGAGCACAAGGCCTCCAACCGCCACTAGCGCCGTACGTGTATGGGTTTAGGGCTTTTTCAGAGTTTAGTGGTTGGGTTTTTCGCTTTTTGCTTTACTAGTAGTAAGGTCTTGAGTATATCTTTTTGTGCTTTTGCACAGTGTGCCGCGACCATCAAGCCACAAAAGCGGGGAACCAACAAAACGCCACCCATCTCCCACACTCAGGCCAGGCCCTGGAACCCGGAGCCTCAATGCAGTCAAGCTGGGCTGATCATGGTGAGAATAAAAACTGGAGGAGCGTTACTAGGGCCCTGAGGTTTTTTTTTAAGTGTAGTCATTAGGGTTTAGGGTTTAGGGTTTCAGGCTTAGGGAGTATGACCAAGAAGCTTAAAAGATTGATTCCGTTCGAAGCCTAACCTTCATCCGACCTTGAAGCCAGTTCCAAGAAGTCTCCTCATGCACCCCGCGAGCACCGCGAGTGAAGCCAGTGATGTTCACTTTCTTCAGGTTCGGATTCCAGCCCGCCTGGCGTGGGGCTCAATTCGGAATTCAGAAACCCGAAAACCTTAACCCTAAACCCTAAACCCTTAACCCTAAACCTCCAAAGCCTAAATCCTAAACCCTCAATGTATGAACACTGAAGTCCTCCTTGGGCCGGAGTGAATGGTTGGGCCCTGTCTTCGGGGGCATGCTTCCGAGTTCGTGCTAGAAGTCTCACTCTATGTAGGCTACCCATAGGCCCCCTAAGTAGTTCCTTTTTATGGTTTATATTTAGAATCCTATAAGGTAATCCCCAAAAGGAACTACTTAGGGGCCTATGGGTACATCATGAAGGATGCCTCTTGAAGCCTGGAGCCCCGTCGTGCGCGGTACAAGCTCCATCGTAGACTCATGGCGCAAGGCCCCATCGTTACTTCTGTTGATGACATAAATCCTGCATTACCTTTTTGAATTATGGGAATTATGGTTTTTTTTCAGGATTTGTGGCCGCCCCTTCAGCCCTCCAAAGCTCAAAGACCCTGAATCGAAACCCGAACCCCAACACCCCAAATCCTCAAAACCCACAGTCCTAGTCTTACATCCGGAACCCTAAACCCAACAGAAGCCCACGCACCCTTAGACAGAGAGAAAGTACCCAGAGACTCCAATATCCCTTACTTAAGGAGTATGCCTTAAATCTGATTAGGGTTCCTATTATGACTGAAGGTATTATTCCTTCATTAAGGGATATTGGAGTCTTTGGGTAGTCCGCAGACCTCCTGCTGCTTGGCTGCGATGGCATTGAAGACCTGCATGGAATATCTTGGGTCCCAATTTGAAGAGTTTTTGGAGTTAGAGGAGTTAAATAGGGTTTAGGGTTTAGGATACTACAAGGTTCCCATAAAAAGGGTCCACTTACAAGGGTACCATAGGGGTCTACCCATAGGCCCCTAAGTAGTTCCTTTTTGGGATTACCTTAGAGGATTCTAAATATAAACATTAAAAAGGAACTACTTAGGGGCCTATGGGTAGAGGAGTTAAAGTAGGAGCCCAAACGGGGGCCTGAAGGTGATCTCCATACAAGGTGGGTATAGGCGTCAGTGGTTCATGTTTGCGTGTTTCTGGCCTTAAAACGTTGAGGATGTAGGGTATGGCTTCCCTATTTGTATCTGCTGATGACCCCAGTAACGTAGCCATCCTCACAGCCTACGGCCCTACTACCCTGCAGTCAAAAAACTTAAAGCCGAAAGCGATAATCCTAGACAGCGGGTCGGTATGAAAACGAGCTCCCAGCGGCTGTGGAGAAAAGCCATAGCAAGCTTCAGGGTCGAAGTCTGCCATGGAAACCACTCATGCGGGTACTTCTCTAGATTGGGTTCCGTATGTAGGTCCCAAACATAGTACAGCACCCTTACAGGTCCCAAACATAGTACAGCACCCTTACAACAAAGGGGCCCTGTAATTTGGAGAACGACCCGTTTAACCAAAAAACACCATTACCAGCAGCAGTCCCAACAAAGTCTGTGAGCTTCTGCAGCGTTGCTTTCCGGATTCCCCACCCGGTGAGGATGCACAGTGTGATACCCTGAGGATCTCAAAAGCTCCTACAAAACCAGCATTCGCTTCCGCTCAGGCGCCTTTGAAAACACAGAAAGCAACTTGACGACCGTTGCCATTCTGATCCATGCTGGGCTGTAGGAGGCCGATACGTCTTGATGTTTAAACACGGCACCTCCTGCGGCGCTGCACCGGCCACCACGAATTCGGCGGTGAACAGAGGCACCTTTCATAGACTGGCATGGACAGTGTGAAGCTTTTAGATCTGCATCTCGGGCCTGCATCAGCATGTGAAGCCCGCACAAGCAAGGCCAGGTCACCTAAGATAACTTGCTCGTAAAACTCAAGTACAGGCTGCCTCGCACCATCTTCTTAAGAACGGTATTCTACGATCGCCTCCGTTGCATGACTGGCTGGGGAAATCTGCCTTGCAGGCATGCAAGGATACGAACCCATACCACTGATACCACATCATATGTCGGTTGAAGAGGACGATGAGAGGGTTCAGGGGTTTGGTCCGAAGGTTGATGACAATGAAGAAGAAGATTATGATGTTGACGGTAGTATGATGATGATGGTGGTGGCGGTGGTAGTGGCGGTGATAACGTAAACGTTAAAGAGCATGATGACTCGAACTGGCACAAGCAACTGCAAACGGGTTGCCGGTGAAAGGAGCAAGAGCGGCTACCAAACTCAGCAGCAGCAGCCAGTGTAGTTCAGTAGTACTCGTCGACGTCGTGGTAGTAGTGGTAGTCGTCGTAGCCGCCCGTAGTCGTAGTGGCAGGTTGTCGTGGTAGTGGTCGTGGTAACGGTAGTGCTGGACGTAGTGGGAGAAGCAGGAATAGTCAGAGAAGTCTCCTTGTCGTCATCGATGCTGTCGTCGTGGTCGCTGGAGTCGTCGCCGTGACAGTGGTTGTGCCAGTCGTAGTTGCAGCCGTCGTTGTCGTGGTACAGCTGAACGGCGGCAACAGCAGCAGCAACACAAGCAGAAGCAGTAGCATCAGCAGCAATAGCGGAACTAGTGGCCGTCGCGGTAGATGCGAGGCAGCATAGAAAGGGCATGCTAGCAGTGCTAGGTGTTGAGAGTAATCGAGACGGCTGACCGACCTATTCCTTGTTGCCAGGCCGATCTCCGAATACCCTGCAGCACGCCTCGCGCCCTTTGCATATGGAGCTGTTTTGCCAGATTTTCATATCCTGCCACGGGGACGGGCTAGCGCGAGGGTTCAGCGTTGCCCAGAAACTGTCTCCCTACGACTACTGCACATGCGCATAGGGCTCGGGCTTTGGTTTCGAGTGTTACAGTCCCTTAGGGACCAAATGACCCCTAAAAGTACGGGCCCTATACCCTTATACTATGAATCCCTATATGGTATATGAACCTTAGGCTTAAACCCTTTTGGGGTTCTTGTCGTCTTTAAGGTCAGGGTGGGAGGACTTGTGGCTCGCAAGTGGGAGAGACGCGAAGCGGGGCCTTCACAAGTGGATCAGGGTGTTGGGGCACATTCTACTGTAGCGGAAATGAGGAAGCTAGGGTTGATGATATAAATCCTGCAGTCCTAAACTATGGGAATTATGAAATATTCCTTCTTATGGGTAATGCAGGATTTATATCATCAACAGTAGGGTTGTCGGGTACAATTCTTCTACAGTGAAAAGAGGGGACCGTCAGGAATAGCAACCTCTAGTTACTCAACTTCAATACAGAACTTCTGCTCTAACGTAGGGGACTGAATATTTAGAATAGGGTTTCTGGGTATATTATATTAGAATCATAACAAGGAACTCCCAAAACAGTATTGGTAACGATTTAGACCCCTATACTAGCCGCCAAAGCCCACACCATACACTGAAAACCCGGATTGAAGCTGTGCCGTACAGTTTCAATACAAGATTTCCCCAACACCCTATTCTAATCGGTATGTCCCCTCTCTTGTTCTTAAGCACCGTTTCTTAAACCCTCTTCAAACCCTGCAAATAAGTCCTGCCCATCTGCAAGCTTCTTGACTTCCTTCGGCGCCGACTGCCACGAGCCTTGCGGGACATGACGCAGGGTTCTGTAAGCGTTCTGATTCTGTCCGGGTTTAATAAATCAGGCATCTTGGGTTTAGGGCTTATAGGCGTAGGATTTAGGACTTATGGTCTCGGGTTTTGGCGATGAGTTTAACTTCAACTTCCAGCAGATTCTAGCAGTCGAAATATTCGCCGCGCCGCGTCGCCATCCGTTACCGCCGCTCCCTGCTCTCTGCGGGGCATGCTGTCTCCCTTAGTTCGCGGAAGTCTAGTCTACCTGTAGTCTCCATTGTCGTTCCTTTTTGGGGGTTACCCTTCAGGCTCCTGCATATAGGATTGGCTAAACAAAACAAGGAAGTACTGGAGACTGGAGGTCATATGTTCAGGTGTAAGCTTCCGCTCCCACGGTTTGCCACCGGCCGATAGTCTGTCCCTCCAGCATCGTTCACGATGCCAAATGCAAGAAGGACGCCGTAAACTTCGACGAAATCTGAAATCATATAAGCTATAAGCCCTGAAACTTGCGCACCCCAAACTCTGAATACCCATGGCCCTATCTATCCTAAACCAAGGCCCCAAAGCAGCCAGGAAAGCTGAGACTCCCACCGTTCAGACCTGAGCTGCAACGGTGCAACCCCAGGAATTAGGGCTGCAGAATTATAAGGGTTGGGTTTAGGATTTAAATTTAGGGTTTAGGGTTTAGGGCTTAGGGCTTAGGGCTTACGGTTTAGGGTTTTGGGTTTAGGTTGTTGAGACTCTCGGGGTTCAGGGCTTTGTTTCGGGCTCAGGGCTTTTTTTCCGGGATTGTCAGGATCTTGGGGTTTGGAGGGGCTCCGAACCCCAAGATCCCTTATGCAAGCTTCGGCGACCCGATCCTTATGTTCAGGACTCCTTGTTCCTTCTATGCCCCTCGATGCTTCCTCGATTCCCCGAGGGTGAACTTAAGGTTAACCCTTAAGTTTAAACGTGTAAACTCTCCTGCGGCAAGATCAGTAATGACAGGGCTGGACAGCCATTTTCCACCAAGAATGCATCTAGAATCCACGCGTGGTTGACAATGAGTCAGCGGCTGCGACAGCTGACTGAGTCTCCGGACATGTACTATAGATCCCCACATCTCGAACCCTAAACCCTAAATCCTAAACCTCAAAGTCCTAATTAGACCCTAAACCCTAATCTCTAAACCTAAACCCTAAATCCTAAACCTTAAAGTCCTTGACCCTAGACCCTGAACCGATCCGAAGGTCCGCGGCCTGAGCTGAACAGCCCAGCTCCTAAGCCAGGCGACAAGAACGGAAACTCCGAAGACCGAAAACCGGGCTGCGGCTCTCTCGCGACCTAGATACTTGGAGGTTCATGGGTAGTTATGAGTAGGGATATAAGTAGGATAGCTACACTTAAAGGCTATATTATGGGGGATGGGGGACTTATAACCCTACTTAGAACTACCCATGGACCTCCCAGTACTGTTCTTCATAGTCTGGACTGACATGGGATAGCTAGAATCAATGGGGGTGGAGGCAGAAACTACCCTTTTGTGTCAGAGTAAGAGCTACTCCAAAAAAAAGCGATTTCTTTTCTCAAGTTTCAGGGCTCAGGGCTTAGGGTTCAGGGTTTCTGGTGCAGGGTTTAGGGGTCAAAGACCACAATCACAGCCGCGCCACTGCCGGCTGCCCTCGCCAAGACTTGCTCCCGGAGGCTTTCGTCCGGCTTCTCGATATCCTTTAGGGTCTACTTGGAGGTTCATGGGTAGTTATAAGTGGGGTTGTAAGTCCCCTAAGTAGGTTTATAAGTATAGTTACTCTACTTATAACCCTACTTAAAACTACCCATGAACCTCCAAGTAGGGTTTAGGGCTTAGGGGTGGGAGAGGGCTTGCGTCAAGACAGGGAAATATACGTAGACCCAATAAGGTCCTTGAAAGAGAGCCATAAGCAAGGTTAAGAAGGGTCCCCTTGAAGGGGTCTCCCTAAAACTACCTAGGAGTTACAGCATCTAGGATTCGCGCCAGGTAGCATACTGTAGCAAAGAGATAAACGCCTTCGAATTTCGGATCCGATTTTCAGGAATCCCATAGGTTCAGAGACTGGGTCCTTCCAGGGTCAGAGAACTTCTCGGTGCATGGATCTGGTTCCCTGTTGGGGCCATATATTAAAACTAGTTATTGTTTTATCCTTATTTGGGTTTGAGTATAACAAAAATGTACAATTGTATCCAACAAGGAGCCAGGGATTTGTCGACGGAAGAGATCAAACTAGCATGCTTGTCTCAGGAACGAAGCCGAGGTGGATCTGGACCACGATTTCTGTTATGTGTAATTATATATAACGGATATTTAAACTTGTTTGTTTATTCATTGTTATATGCATGCACATACAAACATACTGCGCCTACGCATTTACCGCGGAACAAACGGCACGATGGCAACACACCATAAGTCATAAAGCACCACGCTGGGCACCCCGACGCAGCCACCTTTGTCCTTCAACATCCAGTCCTGGCCCATTCTCAGAGGCTGCAACCATGCTCTTGTGCTGTCCCGGCTGAATAAATCCCAACCCTAAACCCTAACCCCTGATAAAGCGTTTCCGTGGGTGGACTCTGTCGCTTGGTGAGTGGATCTTACAACACACAAGCTTAGCTGGCTCTGACCCTTAAACCCTCAACCCTAAACCCTAAACCGGGAGTATATACAAGCTCTTCTGTCTCACGTCAGACTTGGGCAGTCGCCGGCAGCTGTCGCGATGCAAAGTTCGACTCCGCTTACAAACCCACCTGTAGCTTGCGAATCGTTCACGATAGTGGCCGGGCAGTAACACGCGGGAGGCATCTGTTGCCGATAAAGAAGATGTGTTCGTTCCAGTGCAGGCACCAGCGAGATTTATAACTCTGGTTTCTCCGGCCCTTGCAATGATGCGCTTATGCATCGACATGTCGTTGTTGATTGGAGTCCTCGTTTGTTCGTCACGCATCAAACAGAGCCCTGAATCCCAAACGCATCAGAGAGCCCCAAACCGGAACCGCAAAGAATCGCACAAGGGGCCGGCGCGTTCGTCTCATTGGACGCCCAGCCAAGCTTTGCCTGCCAATAAGGACACTCTCGGTCCTCTGTCCCTTACATGCAGAAACATGGCCCCTGTAATTCGAGCAGGCAGTTAAGACACAACGGGTAGATCGGAGCAGCAATCAGTGTGCAGTCCGGTGGGAATTTTTTGTCAGGCCAAGCTTGGTAGTTTCGCTAAATGCCCATCGCGACAAACTGCGGAAGGCTAGGCTGGCTCGAGCTTTCCCGGGGGCTCCGGTTACCTAATGACCTACACGGAATAGGCATTTACCAGCCATTCTGTGATGTTGACTTTACCAGCCATTCTGTGATGTTGACCCTGATGCCTATTATTTCAGGTGGAGCCCCAGGGAGATTCAACAGACCGATCTGTCGGACATCAAAGCTGGGTTAGTACAGGGAACTTGGTGCGAATTATTTGGTCGCTGCCGCTACTTCTTCTGCAGCTTCTCATCCTGCTCCTCTTCCTCCTACTCCTTTTAATTTTGCTGCTGCTACTGCTACTGACTGCTACTGCTACTGTGACGACGACGACGACTACCACCACAACTACCTCAACATATCCAAAGTCTTCACGCAAGAACCGTCGTTGTCAAGAGCCCCGTACAAGACACCACTGTAGCGACTTCCTTGCAATGAGATGTTAGGCACGCTGTCCTGAAACCCATGAAGCCCTAACTCAACCCCATATGCCGTAACTGCCATAAACCTTGAAAACCCTGAACCCTAA
>CAJNJA010007540.1:0-10000 GCA_905231915.1 Symbiodinium necroappetens
CTGCAAGCTTCCGTAGGCAAAACATGGTTGCAGTGAGGCCCATCATTCTGCCGCCACCGTCTTGCTAGCGAAGCTACCTGACTCACTGCACCACGTCGATCGCATGCGGCAAGAAGGGTGGACAGTTCTGTCCGGTCTACAGAAAGCCGAACACTGTGCTGCAGCTCTTGCGGACGCAGCACAGTATGTACAAGTGGCCAAGGCTATAGTTGGAAACTGTCTTTTAGCCGCCACTGCCTGGCATGCCTGCATGCCGTCCACGCGGCCCCCGACGTGGCCGGCCGGGATCCCTGCGTCGGAGGCTTCGAGCTCGCCGAGCACGAAAATCTTGTGCCGCTTCCGGGCCCAACACACGTCGGATGCGCTCCAAGGCCTGCTCGATGACACGTTCTTGGAAATTGCTCAGCATGTGTGTTAGCAAGGACGGCCGAGAACGGAAAGTGTCTCGTAGCAGATCATCGTTGCAGAAAGTGCATTGCCCACCCTGGACTGCGACGGCCGCAAGCCCTTGACCGGCGCCGTCGAAAGCACAGACCTGGCTCGTGCGTCCCGAGCAAAGTCTTCCTCCTCGTGCATCTCCTGCGGCAGGACGCCAAAGATGTCGACCTGTCGTGTTGTAATGGCACGTGTCGTCCTGATTGAACGGTTCGAAATTTCCCTTGCCTCGGCTGGAGGCGGGTCGGCTGCGAGATCGACCTACGCAGAAGCAATCACGACAGATTGGTAATCGGGTAATGGCACGTGCCCTGATTGAACGGTTCGAAATTTCCCTTGCCTCGGCTGGAGGCGGGTCGGCTGCGAGGTCGACCTACGCAGAAGCAATCACGACAGATTGGTAATCGGCATCTATCTTGCGGCCTGCATCCGTCCCAGCAACGGGCGCGGCAGGTGGAGCCCGTGCACGAGGACTGCTTTCGGACAGGTCGTCGAGCGAACAGTCGGATGAGGCGGAAGATCTGGAAGAATCGGGAATTTCAATGGCATCCTCAGCACCTTGGTCTCGGCAGCGATTGGCACGTGCATGTTGCTGTTCGGCAGAGACCTATAGGCATGCAGCCGGACCTGCCGCCGGTCGTGGTTTCGGGGCCGGTTCCGCTCCTTCCGAAGACGACTCCGACGAATGAGCTTCCGCTGAATCGTCGAGAACATACCTTTCCAGTGAAACGGTGGACGGGCACTGCTCGCCAGCATTGCTCCATCTAGCTCGCTGAGGACCAGGCAACAAGAGGGTAACGGTGAATGCGAGACGCACAGAACGCATCCGCTCGTCCTGTGATAGGTTTAAGGCAACACAAGCATACTGCAGTTCTGCGGCCCGCCTCGCACACGTTGTCCGGCAAGCGAACTAAACTCCAACCCGTCCATACAGCTCCCGGCTCGGAGCCAAGTCGTGTGCCCAGGCTTGCGCAAGAATTTTTACTGCTCTCGGAGCACCGATCTTGGTATTTCCCTACTGTTCTTCATGTTGCTGTTGGCTCTCTTCTTCTTCATGCTAATGTTAGGACTTGATTTGTATAATTATTGTTGTTGTTACTATTACTAGTACCGATACTTTCTATCTATCTAACTATCTGTTTATCTATCTATCCATTTATCTATCTATCTATTTATCTATCTATCTATTTATCTATCTATATGATTTGTGATGTTATTGTTAGCATTATTATTGTCACCATTATTAGTATGACTATTCTTATTGTTGATTACATTTACTCTTATTATCATTATTATTATTACTGTTATTATCATTATCATGATTATTATATTAGTAAAACTCCCACTAAGCTCTGGGCCCCTCCCTTTCTTTTTATGCCGACTGTCCACGCCAGCGTCCGCTTCAGTTAGTGCACGGACCTTAGTTGATCCAATTATAGACGGACTACCGAGTTCAGGAGGTTGAGCCAGGGGACGGCAGCGCACGAAGGTCACTGAAAGGCACTTGTACACGGGCTCGTCGCCGACTAATATGACGTCGTCCTTCAAGATATTGTACTCGCCTGGGCGGGACTGGTACTGCCTGTAGGCGGTGTTTTTGTTCCGAACTGCAAGGAGGGTTCGATAACAGACTTGTTTAAGTCATGGCGCCTCCCCGATCTTGGCCGAATTTCTGCTCGGCCGCCCGCAAAGCCACGTCAGAGATGCGGTGCCTTGGTCTCGCCTGCACGAACGGTGGGGCTGGCCATGTGCTGAAGGAGCCGCACATATGTTCGGAAGGCCTCTATGTTTATCGTGGTCCCGTCCAAGAAGTGCACCTCCACGACGAACGGCCTCTTCTTGTGGACTGCTGGCCTCAACGGGGCGGGGGTGCGAAGCTGTTGGAGACCGATGTCTCGGATGCGTTGGTTGTTGTCTGAGGCTCCGGCTTTGGCGACTTTAGCGAGGACTGCAAGGTTTTCGGGGGCATGCTTCTTTGGTTTCTTGTTTGACCTGCCAGCATATTCAGCAGGACTGGTTGTCTGCTAGCAAGGTGTCCGTCTAGCTGAGATCGCGGCCGGCGTCTGCGGTGGACGTCCCAAATATTGGAGCTCTGTGAGCTGAATGAGCCAGCAGCTTGCAGGCATGTCTTGTGGGGAGAGATTGGGGCTAGTTAGCATCCTCCAAAGTGTCTCTGCGCAGGTTACCTGGTTAGCAGAAAGCTCGGCTTAGTATGAATAGAAACATTAGTACTACTACCTTGTATCAATAATAGTATCGCTATTAACTTCACATTTCAGATTCGTATTTTCTTCGTACTGCTGATTATTATTAGTACTAGTTTTTTGTTATTATAAGGACATTATGACTATGATTTATTATATGTAATAGCAAGACTATTTTGGTGATTACACTTAATCTTATTATTGTTACGATGCATATTGTTGTTATTAATAAAATTAATGTTATTCGTATTATTGATACTTTATTAGTGTTGTTGTTAGCACCACTAACATGATGTGCTACACACTAATAAAGGAAACCAAAGGACATCCTTAAACCGACCGGAGCTTCCTCGATTTTCACTAGCTGCAGAACACACACCCGCACAGGAAACCAGGCGACATCCTTAAACCGGCTAGAGCTTGTGCGCACCGCCGAGCATGGGTCACACTCTGGTCAACACCGACCTGTGGGTTGCCTTGATCATGTGGTGGAAGCTCCAGCCAGTTTAAGGATGTCGCTTCATTTCCTGGCAGAGCTCGGGTTCTGCAAGTAGTACAAATCGAAGACGCTCTAGCCGGTTTAAGGATGTCGCTCGGTTTCCTTTATTAGTGTGCAGCATCACAAGTAAACATCAGTACAGCAACACCACTACATACTTCATAACAGTTAATTAGCTAGTTTCGGTGAGGCCCAGGAACGACTGCTGGAGTTCGGGTTAGATGGCATAGAGTCGGACGGCTACGTGCTGATCGCGTGAGTAGGTGGAGCAAAGGGAAGTTGCAACAGGGTCGTCGGCGGTCTCATGGCATGATGATGGGACCCGAAGCTGTTTCTGTGCTTAAAATTCTCAGCTTGCAGTTCCCGCCTGACATGTCGGCAATCCTCGGTGACGTGGTGGCCTTGGTATGTAACGAGGCGAATAACACATTGTCAGAGCACCTGCTCCGAGCAAGGCTTTTCCGTTCGCTGCAGCAAAAGGCCCCAAGGCTTGCCTGTCGTTGGTTGGTAGAGGGGAGTGCACTTATACATCGTCGCGCGAGGTGAACCCTTACGGTCACGAGTGGCAGCAACCCACAGCTGGTTCGGCCCCGATGGACAGTTGAATCTTCGCTTGCAACTATCTGTCCTGTCGACTCAGGCTACTGGTATCGAGGTGCTGAAAAGCTTCAAGATTGCCACGAGCCCAAAGGCAGGGCAGACGTGACCGTTGCCGAGCACATCGCCTGGAACAGCCGCGTCCCTCGGCCAGACTGAGCTTGCAGAACACCCTTTACTCGTCCAGTGAATCCATGACAGGAGTCTCCGTGGCTGTCCTACACGGAGAACGTGGGGGCGGCGCTATGGTTTGCCGTTGCCCGAGCCAAGCCCGGCCAGTGGCGAGTCATCGCGGCTATCCCGGATGATTCGCTGTTGTACTGGCGCTTGGAGGAGGCGGATTCAGCAAACCGCGAGACTGTCTGTAAGTCGCAAACATCCATTTGCAGGAACCAGGGGCACGCCCAGGCGGCCCGGATCGCCTTCCGACTCCCCGCACGGCTACGCGAGCCAGGCGGTTCCAAGACCGTGCGGAGGAAGCGTTGGCGTTGCTCGTGCACGAGCAGCAGATCCGGGCTGTTTGGGTCCGGCGCTTAGATTGCTTCGCGAAGAACAATCCTATCCGGTGTAACCAAAGGAGATACAGGTCACGGAGGAGGACATCGCCTGGGCGAAGGCGAACAGGACGAAGCAAAGACTCGTCCTACCGCCACATCGCCGTGATCTGGGCATGTTCACAACCAAGGCTCTCCGCATGCTGCAACCTAAAGCTTGCAACACCGAAAGCTGCTTGCTCGTGCTTGTCAGGTTTGAACGCAGCCGATTGGTGATGGTTGTGTCCTCAGCGACGGACGGCTGGTGCAGAGGCTTCGTCATGCGGTTCATCTTTCGTGCATCACGGTTGTTGACGCGGCAGCCAGGAGACTGCGTGAGGGGAGCTTCGGACGGCGAGTCTGCGAAGACACCCGCGACTGCGCCAACGTGAAAGAAAATTCGATCTGCAGCGCGATCCGCAGTCAGCCTAGTCTCTTGCAACGGCAATTCAGCTTTAGCGATATCACTGGCCACATAAGAAACGGCATAGAATGACCGCTTCGTTTTACTTACAGGACGTAGGATGACATGGAGACCCACAGCATCGATAGCGCTGGTGCTGGCAAGAGCATGACTGCTGACGTTGCCGTGAACGGCTATTCTCTTGCTCCAGCTTAGCTATTACACGGTTAACTCCCCAGGCTGCATGGCTCATGCGAAGCGAAGAGGTCCCAAAGTGGCGCTGACCATCCAAGAAGTTTGGCTTGAGAAGATTTTGGATGGCTCCAAGTCTTGGGAACTACGTGGTTGCAGGTGCATCAAGCACCTCGGGCAGCGTGTGGCGCTCGCACAGTCCGGATTGGGTATGCTCGTCGGCGAGGCGACGATCGGGGAGTGCCTCGATGTGACGGACATTCTATGGGATCCTACCAATATGCCGAAGCATCAGGTGCAAGACAGGTGTCTCGTGACGTACTGCCCCGTGTACGCGTGGACCCTCGAGGACGTGGTCCGGTACAAGGAGCCGCGATCTTATGAGCGTCGGCGTGGCGCCATGTCTTGGGTCTCGCTGGAGAAATCTACGAGAAAGAAAGGCTGCAAGAGACGTCTGCGGACGGAGGCACGACAGGGGGTTCTCAAGTACGAAGTCACTCGTATCGTGACGCCGTCTTCGAGGCGCAGCCACGACCTGCACAAGCTCTCCGAAAAGCTCGTGCCGAGGCAGGAGGGATGTAATCAGCCACTTGTGTAGTAAGGTATTCTGTGTCTATGTCCAGTGGGAACAGGTAGCAGCAACTGATTCCGACGACGAACGACCTCTGACGGTTCTCTTTCCACCACAAGGCTAGGCAGCAGTAGGTGTGTTGCCGATGCGAAACGCGATGCAAATGTCCGAGCAGGTAGATCTGTTTCTCCAGAAGAAGGTGTTCCGAAGACAAAGACGCACAAGCCATGCAAGCGCCCCGCCGCACAAGGTGAAGACCTGAGCAGTCCCAGGCAGACGAAGAAGACTCGCTCATGATGTACAGCGCTGCCTGCAGAATATACGTACAGTGAACAGACATCAAGCAAGGCTCGCCGCAAAAAGGAGCTGTATCTACAAGTTACACACAACAACAGAAATGAGCGTCAGAGATGTCAGGCATCATGGCAAGCACCGCTTCCAAGCTGCATTTCGGATTCAAACGACCCCGACATCACGCCCAAGCTACTCTCCTGCGATCTGCTGCAGCCATGGCTCCAATTGATTACTCCCGATGGGATTTCATTAGCGATAGCAGCAGCGACGAGGAGTCTGCGGTCGAGGGCATCATCGACGCAGAGGGCGACCAGTCCCGTGTGGTTCTGCCGGACCCGTCGCAGCAGAGTTCTGGAAACATGTTCGGCCCATCGGAGAGCAGAGCAATCCGAGGGTTTCTAGCCGCAAGATCGTGCCCATCGGAAGGTGTCGTAAGGACGTGGATCCGACAGGCCATGGACGAAAATTGCAAAGCAGCAGGCATTGAGCTCCTTCGGAAACTGTTCGAGGACTACCCGCAGATGTTGTTCCTGCCTCCGCCGCAGCGGCAATGGATCGATTATGATGCCTTCCGTGCGCTGTGGGAAGCTGCGCTTGCCGAGGTCGACGACATTGAACCTCAACTGCGTCGTACAGGCATCCAATTGGACGCTGCCGGCGGATTGGGTCGCATGCAGCTTCACTATTACCTGTTGGCATTCGCAATGACAGGTTGCTACTCCGATGCTCCTCCTGCCTGCCCGGCGGCGGTAGACACGTACCTGCGACTGGTCGAGGATTGCTGGGACGATATTGGGGACTGGCGGCGATAGTAAGGCAGAACGAGGGGCAGAACGAGGCCCAAACCCCTGTACAGTGTACAGCACAGAATCGTCGGAAGGAGCGAAAGAGAGTTTGGTGCAGTTGCTTCCTGATTGCCTGAGCAGTGATATAGCAAGCCACTTCTGAATACGCCGCTATTATGAAAATGCGATTTTCCTGTCCATGCTGGACTGGTCCACATTTGGCGTCCCAAAATCGGGTGTTTGAAGCCCTTCTGAAATTAATTGATTTCTTAACAAGCCGCTAAGAGGAACATGCGATTTTCCTGTCCGTGCTGGACTGGTCCCCATTTGGCGTCCTGAAATCGGCTTGTTGAAGTTTTTTTCATATTGGTCGAGTCCAATAAGCCGCTGGCATGAAAATACGACTTTCCTATGTGTGTCGGATTTTCCATTTAGCGTCCCCATATCGGAGTTGTGATATCCTTTGGAAATTGTTCGATTCCTTAATAAGCCGCTAATATGAAAATGCGATTTTCTTATCCTCGCTGGACTGGTCCCCATTTGTCACTTCAAAATCGGATTTTTGATATCCTTTGGAAACTGATCGATTTCTGAATAAGCTGTTAATACGAAAATGCGATTTTCTTGTCCTCGCTGGACTGGTCCCCGTTTGCCATCCCCAAATCGGACTTTTTGAGGTTTTTTGGAAACGGATCGATTTCTGAATAAGCCGCTAATACGAAAACACGATTTTCTTATCCTCGCTGGACTGGTCCCCATTTGGCGTCCTTGTGATTATCATGATTATGAATTTTGATTTTCATGAATTATTATCTATTATTAGTAAGTATGATTAGTTAATATTGATTATTATGAACTATTATTTATTAATATTAATTATTATTAATTATTATTAATGAGTATTATTTGTTATTGATTATTATTAATTATTATTAATTATTATTAATGATTATTAATTAGTATTAATTATTATTAATTATTATTAATTATTGTTAATTATTATTAATTATTATTAATTATTATTAATTATTATTCATTATTATTCATTATTATTAATTATTATTAATTATTATTAATTATTATGAATTATTATTAATTATTATTAAGTATTATTAAGTATTGTTAGCTATTATTAATTATTATTAATTACTATGAGCTATTATTTATTGTTATCAATTATTATCAAGTATTATTACTTATTATTAATTAATGCGATTTTCTTGTCCGTGCTGGACTGGTCCCCATGTGGCGTCCTAAAATCGGATTGTCGAAGCCCTCCTGAAAGTGACTGATTTCTTAATAAGACGCTAATATGAAAATGCGATTTTCCTGTCCGTGCTGGACTGGTTGGTCCCCATTCGGCGTCCCAAAATCGGTTGTTTGAAACCCTTCTGAAAGTAATTGATTTCTGAATACGCCGCTATTATGAAAATGTGATTTTCCTGTCCTTGTTGGACTGGTCCCCATGTGGCATCCGAAAATCGGATTGCCGAAGCCCTTCTGAAAGTAAGTGATTTCTTAATAAGTCGCCGATATAAAAATGAGATTTTTCTGTCCGTGTTGGACTGGAGGTCCCCATTTAGCGTCCCACAATCGGGCTACTTCGCGGTTACGGCCAACAAACTGCGGTTCAAGGCCAGTGTTTCGCAGTTAAGTATCGATGTTCTCCAATTTACGGCAACAAGGTGAACAGTAAACTTGCTAGGTCCTAGGTCCGGCTGTCCGCGTTAAGGCGCGTGACGGGTTGAGCCAGGGATTTTCTCGAGTTGGGTCCGGTATCTCGGGGGCTTTGCCAGGGGGCAGACGATCCGACGAGAAACCCCAACAAACAACTCTCTCTTGTTTTCGGTCGGTGCGATGGATGCTGTACCGAAGATGGCCGAGGGCTCGCGGCGGTTCGAGCCTCAGAGTCCGTACCCGCGGCGCATGCAGTACAAGCTGCAGTTCGGCCCCCAGGACGGGGCTGCTCACTGAAACCGCTTGGGTCGCGACCAGACTTGCTGCCTCAGTCGTCCGGCCAGAAGTCCTCGGTAGCTCGCGAAGGCTGCTGGGCACACCACAAGTCCGCATCTTGGGGCCGCACAAACTCGTCCGTCAGGTCGCGAACTGGATCGTACGCGATCCAGCCGCTCACGAAGCGGCAGCAAGTCTGCACCTGTCCAGGCCCAAAAGGTTTCACTGTCCGAAGCTTTCAACATCAAGCTTCAGAAGCTATCCGCAGCAGGCCAATGAAACAACGCATGCCGGCAATGCCCCGTCGTGCACATACCATTGCTGCCCCCAGCGCCAATACCAGCGTCCGTCGCTCCTGTTCGCGGAGCACGCACAGATCGTTTCATGTATCTGTGCCGAGGCCGGCCTCGCTTTGAAGGGCTTGCCCACGGTCGCTGTGGACGTGGAGTTGCCCATCCTGATATTCACGGTGCTGCTTTTATCCTGGCAGGACGGGCCGGGCGCCCGACGGAAGCCAAGCTGCACTGGTGCCTTCGAAGTAACATGACCTACTGTTTCCTGCTTCACGCAAAGCGGCCCGTGTCTTCCGAGGCAAGAACGAAGGATCGCGATGAGCACGAGCGGAACCCGGGGATCGGCTTGAGCCGTGGTCTGCAAGCAGAGAATATACTTTCAAGTCAACAAGTCCTGATTGTAATGCCGCAGAGCCAGAGAATCTCCGGTGGACGTTGGCGCTGCAAACTTCTAGTGTCTAGGCAATGTACAAGGACTACACTACAAAGGTACGCAAACTGTGGGCGGTCGTTGGCGTTACAAACGCCTGATGTCTGTACACAAGTTACATAAAGTTTACATTACATGCACGACTGTGTATTGATAATTATTACTTATTATGATTAATTACTTTTAATTTTTATTAATTATTGTTAGTTATCATTAATTATTATTAAGTATTATGAATTATTATTAATTAATGCGATTTTCCTGTCCATGCTGGACTGGTGCCCATGTGGCGTCCTAGAATCGGATTGTCGAAGCCCTTCTGAAAGTAACTGATTTCTTAATAAGCCGCTAGTATGAAAATGCGATTTTCCTGTCCGTGCTGGACTGGTCCCCATTTCCCGTCCCAAAATCGGTTGTTTGAAACCCTTCTGAAAGTAATTGATTTCTGAATACGCCGCTATTATGAAAATGCGATTTTCCTGTCCTTGTTGGACTGGTCCCCATGTGGCATCCGAAAATCGGATTGCCGAAGCCCTTCTGAAAGTAATTGATTTCTTAAGAAGCCGCTACTATGAAAATGCAATTTTCCTGTCCATGCTGGACTGGTCCCCATTTGGCGTCCCAAAATCGGCTTGTTTTGCCGTCCCCATATCGGAGTTGTGATATCCTTTGGAAATTGATCGATTCCTTAATAAGCCGCTAGTATGAAAATGCGATTTTCTTGTCCTCGCTGGACTGGTCCCCATTTGTCACTTCAAAATCGGATTTTTGATATCCTTTAGAAACTGATCGATTTCTTAATAAGCCGCTT
>CAJNJA010007540.1:12500-16057 GCA_905231915.1 Symbiodinium necroappetens
GGGTACTGCTGGTTTAGCCACAAGGGCCACAACAAATTGACATCTCAAGAGGAGTCGATTACAGCAGCAGCTTCTGAGAGCTTCTGCTGCTGCTCCTGATGCTCCCCGTGCTGCTTTCGCTGCAGCAGAGCTACTGTGCGCACGATATCGCACGATGGTTGTTTGTCTCAATGCTTGCGACACGCTTTCCCGTTTTTGCAGTCTTACGCCGATGCCGTGGCGGACGTCTACCAGCGTGCAACCCAGGCTTGTCCCATCTCTAGCTGGCTCTAGCTGAAAGGCGCATGAGCTTTCTTCACGTCCGCCGAGCGATCCTCAGTCGCTGCAGCCAAGGCCCAAGATCTGCTTGTCGGTCATTGGCACTGCTTTCGAGGCCCGGGGTGCCAACGCTCAACATGACATGTTACACCCGATGCATGTATCCTTCTTGTTTGGACTAGGGGCTAGAAACAGATTTTGTTTCGAGGATGAACGCCCTAAACCCTAAACCCTAGACAGGTGCAGCGAGGCACTCGGCAGACATGCTCCATCTTTGTGGGCGAGGACGTGAAAACTCAGGCCAGCTGCAACGAAAAGATGCGATACGGTTGATGATATAAATCCTGCATTACCCACAATAAGGAATATACCATAATTCCCATGGTTTAGGGTCCTTAAGGTAATGCAGGATTTTTATCATCAACAGCAGTTAGCTGTCCTACACCCAGGGAAGCCCAAGCCACACTGAGGGCAAAGCCTGTAGTCTTTGGGTGAGTTCCTACATCCCGAGAGCCCCATGACCTGGATCGCAAACGGTGAATCTGGACCGGTTTAGGGTTTAGGGTTGAGGGGTTTAGGGCTTTAGGGCTTCATTTAGGGTTGAGGGTTTAGGGTTTAGGGTTTCGGGTTTAGGGGTTTAGGGGTTTAGGGGTTTAGGGTTTAGGGTTTAGGGTTGAGGGTTGAGGGTTTAGGGTTTGAACGTTTGGGTCTTGGGGTTTGCGGAGTATTCCAAGCCCGTCCCCAGGCTGGCCCGGACCTAAAGGCACTCATCGCATCGCACAAGCAGCAGGCAGAACCCTTCCGGCTTTCAAGTGGGGGTTAGGGTTTTAGGGGGTTAGGGTTTAGGGTTTAGGGGGGGGGCTGTGAAGTGGGCTGTAAGTCGGGACTTGAAATATTTACAGGGGCTCAAAATAGGGAGTTTGGTGGTAAACAAAATGCCGGTTCATTTTCCTGAGGTTTTGTGGACCACTGTCTACGCCAGAAGAAACTTCGTTCCGATTCTTTGAGGCCCATTTTTGGTTTAAGGGGTCCCGGGTTTCCGGGATGGTGTCTCAGAGCGAAGGATGGGCTGTCATGATCCTAGAACCCTACACCCTGAACCGTAAACCCTAAACTTTCCTAAACCCTAAACCCAAAGCCCTAAACCCCTAGCCCCAAACCCTAAACCCTATAAACCCTATAAACCCTATCAACCCTATAAACCCTATGAAACCTACAATTAGGCGCAGGCCAGGGTTGACCACCAGGCGCCTCGGGGCCAAAACTCCAGGTAGACATGAAGGGAATGTGCCTTTGGTCCTTGAAGAAGACGCCTAGAGGGGGTATTTCTTGTGTAGAGGTGCCTTAAGGCCTAGGTAAGATACTTTATAGGTACATGGAGCCTTCAGGTTTAGACTTTGGGTCGTGGGCTTCGTCAAAGAGGCTTCAGGGCGAGATCCAGGGGTGGTGGCGATAAGATGCTAGAGCTTTGGGCAGCCAACATCGCTTCGAGTAACGAGGGCAACGGCTCATCGACCCGAATCGACCCCTACATGCCAAACCTTATCTCGTGGATGTTACAGGGGGAGGAAGAAGTCCGAAAAGCGACTGCATCAGTTCGAAGTGTTTGGGCGTGGATCGGCATGGAGCATCAGGCCGCATACATCGACGCTCTGCACGAAGAGATCCGCCGTGCCTACCCCAGGGCAGATCTCTGGGTGTTCAGCTCAGGAGAGAAGATTTACAGTTTCCTGTTCAAACGAATATTATGTTACATTGTGATGTTGCAGGTCGAGGGCTTGGGGGCTAAAAGGAACGTCGTTGTGAAGAAGTCAGTCCACCAACTTTGGATAGCAGCATGCCATACCAGCATCACAGCTCTTCTGACACTCCTGGCATGTTCTGGCCGGTGCTGATGCATGAGGCAAGACCCTCTGCACTCTGATGTTCAGTCTACTAGGAGCCAGGAGTTGCTTATTGTGTATATATATATGTAGATGGTGTATATATATATATACGTATACATATGATACTTTCATTATAATACACTAGAAATGTACTGAAAGTATAATATACTGTAAGACGAGCGAAAGGCTACCTTTATAAGATTCTGGAGCCTTGAGAGCTAATACCAGGTTCTGCGCTCTCTGAGGCTTTAACGTGCCGTCCTATCGCCCGCTGGCCGCCAGCATGGGTATGCAGGCCGGTTTAGGGATTTGGAGTTTAGGAATTTAGGGTTTAGGGTTTGTAACATAGGGGTTAATTAGGGATTTGGGGTTCAGATTTAGCGTTTATGGTTTAGGGGGGCGGATGAAAGCCGGAAGGTCTATTGGGAGGGGGAGTGCGGGTTCGCATCACATCAGCTTGCGCAATGGTGATGGTCGTCGTCGCGGTCGAAGTGGAGGTAGGGGTAAAAGTAGAAGTAGAATTGACAGCAATAGCAGCAGTTGTATCAGTAGTGCTGGAAGTAGTAGTAGTAGTAGTAGTAGTAGTAGCAGCAGCAGCAGCAGCAGTAGTAGGAGGAGGAGGAGGAGTGGCAGTAGTAGCAATAGTGTAGGAGTGCAGCAAGTCGGAGTCGTCTAGACATTCTGAGGTTGTCTTCGTCGTGGCAGTCAGAGAAGTATCATCAGCAGGAGGTGCAGTAGCAGTAGCAGTCGTCGTCACACCATCAGCGGTACTGCTAGCTGTGGTAGTAGCCATTCCTTGCAGCAGCCACAGTAGTTGGGTCTCCGATGTGTTGCCTGTCACCAGCCAGGGCTCGATGAAACCGCCGCCCACAATGCCAGGGCAGGCCCCTATCAACTTGTTTCCTCGTGGTGGTCGCCGTCATCGTGGCCTTAGTACTGGAGCATTTGGTAGCGCGACAAGAAGTCTTATGAGTCGCTGTTGCAGTTCTAGTGGTGGTCTCGCAGTCGTGCCAGATGTCATGTCTCACTACGTGGCAGCAACTACAAGGCGACGTCATCAACAGCAGCAACAAGAGTCACAGCATCAGACAGCAGCGGTATCTTATCAACAACCACAACAGCAGCAGCAGCAGCAGCAGCAGCAGCAGCAACATCACCAGCAGCAGCAAGAGCAACAGCAACAACAACAACAACAACAATATCAACAACCACTACGTCAAACGCACCAGTTACAACTGCCGCGACACCCAGGATTACAACTGCTTCTACTTCTACTGCTACTTGTGCTACTGCTGCTGCTGCTGCTGCTGCTGCTCCTGCTACTGCTACTACTACTACCACTACTACTACCACCACTACTACTACTACGACGACTAGTACTACTACTGCCGCCACCACCACCACCACCACCAC
>CAJNJA010007541.1:185-16057 GCA_905231915.1 Symbiodinium necroappetens
TCAATCAATCAATCAATGATCGGACTGATCCTCCAACGGAACACTAGAGGGTCTAGTGCTTAGGACTACAGGGTTTGGGGATTCGACTCAAGGTTTGAGGGCTCAAGGCAGCTATGACTACGACGAGTCTTTCTGCTGCATTCAGGACCGCAGCAATCCCCCAGCTACTGAGCGGCTTGTGTGAATAACTGATATGACCTAGATTTCCATCGCAGACCACAGTATCAGCAGTGTTGTATCTTCTATCTCATTTAGCCATCACGGCTACTGGCCAGTGTTGGAAAACCCGACGCCCAAGAGTCACGGGGCTGGGGCTGATATCCAGCTGCCGCCGGAGCACCAGCAGCGACATCGAACAGCCAAAGGTCGTTCAAGTAGCCGCCAGTGGAGCCGTCAAAGTAGAGCCCACCGAAGATGACCAGGTAGTCCTCGGTGAGGACTTCAAACTTATGTTTGTCGCTTTAGGTTTCGTCTTCACGAGTACGAGTCGAAGCAACATGCCTGGCTGCTGCACATTCAATGTCTTCGAATCCCGCCGCTGAGCGAAGAAAACCCGGTATTGAAAAGCGGGCACTCTTCAGAACAAATCATCCCGGTGCATCCTAAGGCATCCTTTCACCTGCGCAAGAGACTCCGAACAAAGGGACCGCCAAAGTTCGGAAGCCCTAAACCCCTAAACCCTAAACCCTATTTACTAAAACCCTAAACCCTAAACCCCTGAAGCCTATGCCAAACTTTGCTTAGACCATCCTGAAGGTCAGCCCAAAGCGTTCCTGTACCCTCATTGTCATAATTAGTATCTGTAGTCTCCATTGTAGTTCCCTCTATGGTTAACGTAATCTGTCTTATAGGATCCTCACCGCAAAATTAGCTAACCAAAAAAAGGAACTACAATGGAGACCATAGGGAGATACTTTGGCCCTAAAGTACCGTGGCAGGGACCACTTCAAGGCCACAGTATGTACTATTATGGAGTCCATGAACCCTGGGAGGGTTTAGGGTTCATAAACCCTAAACCCTACACCCTAAACCCTAAACCCGAAGCCCTAAACAGTAAACCCTGGGGGCCTGAGGGTAACCGAACTAAGCCTGAACGAACTGACGACTCCAGGAAGCTGTGCCCTGCGAGTTGGTGTACACCATACCTGCCAAGGCTCAAGCTCAGAAGCGCTACGGTTTAGGGTTTAGGGTTTAGGGTTTAGGGAGGACGATGGGTCAGTTAGGGTCGCATACCCTTACCCTCAAAGGACTCATATTTTGAGGCTTTTGGGCCCAAAGACCCGATTAGATAAGGTTTTTTGGGCTATTTAGATGCTAAGGGATAAGGCTTCTCTGGAGGCTTTTCTGGGGGGCTTTATCTTTCCAATGCGGCTGGCTTTCTATGGCCCTTCACAGACAGAATACAGTTTGGGTGTACATTATACTGATATTGCAAGGATAAGCATCTGTGCTCTAGGGTAGAGGGCCTTACTCCGCAAATTATATGGTGATGAAGGGGGCGTCACAGGGTTTCGTTTACAGTATGTTGTTGTCTACAAAAATACCCACCTGTGTGTGGGGCCGGGAAGAATCCCACAGGCAACTACGAGCCTGGGAAACGGAGAGACTGTACCAAGCAGCCGTCGGGGTTAGGGCCCGCAGCTAGCAGGGTTGTTGTAGCACGGCCGTTTAGACTCCAAGGTAGGCAAGATTCAGACAAGGCTTAAGGTGCAAAACTGATGTTAGCCTTGGGAGCATAGCGGCTATAGCGCTATCAGCTGCCCCTTCTCCGCAACACTCAGAACTTCTTGACATGTGAAAAGATTTGCAAACGCAGCGCACGCCAGCAGGGGGAATTCTACACCCGAGAAGCCCGACGTATAGACACGAACTCAATGCCCAAACCGGGAGCCTGAACTTGTAAGTTAAATCGAAACCCTAAAGCCTAAACACGCAACCCACCCGAAAGAAAATCCTCGCCACCGGAAACCAAATTCAGAACGCTGAGCTCTGAGCGCCAAGCCCTTGAACCTAACCCTGCAACACTAAACCATCAAGCCTGAATCCCAATGACTGGCATCCTGAACCTGATAAGCTCGAAATGCCTTCCCAAACCTTCCCTGAACCCCAAACTCGACGATTCGCCCTTAACCGGAAAGCCTCAAAAACGAACCTCCGACTTCCAGCCCCCAAACCCCCAATACCTGCTTTGCACCTCCTTGGAGACGGGCCCATGGCATCGTGGCCGGTGAGATCTGTGTCCATGCTCCGCCTTTGAAGCTTATGTATGTGAAATATCTGCTTAAATGAAGGCTTAATTACCTAAACCCTAAACCCTAAAACAGGTTTTATGGTGAGGGAGCAGGGGGGGAGGGCTGCGAGGGGTTCGGGTGCTTGGGTTACCGCAAGTTTCTAAGGCTCAAGGCTCTGGGGTTGGAAGTTTCGGGGGCTTCGGGGCCTCGCCAGCTTAGGCCGCCTGCCTCTCTTTGATAAGCCAGATAAAGGTGCTAAGCTCCCAAGGATCTGCGTGATCTTGTCTTTCCGAATGACTGAAATGTCTTGAGGTTTGGGGCTCCAGGATTCATATCAACTTGGCGGATTGACTCGAGTATCTGGATCCTAAGGCCCTCCGTGAAGATTGGGTCGCAAAGACAAGTTCAACCCTAAAGGTCCTAAAGCGTATGCCTGGGACCAGCCATGAGCTGACATATGCATGGGGTCGGGGACAGCATATCAAACCCGGGCCACATAGAAACAACCCGAATTGGAGTGAGAGAGCCTCCGAAAGTGACATCGTCGCCAGACCCTGATATTCCGAAGAAGCCATGCATCCGAGTTGCTTGAGATGGTGTACTTCCACATATCAGCACCTGGAGAGTTTGGTCTATCTGCACCAGGAGCATCCTTGAAAGCGTAACGGCTAAGAGCTTACACTCGGCCTCCAGCAGAGGAACATAGCATCTGATTTACAAAAGCCACATGTCTCTCTGGCGCAACTACCAAAACCCGAACAACAAGCATTGCAACTAGGGTAACGAGTCGTGTGAATAATTGGCTGCCCAAGGGGCTGGAAAACGCCCCATTCGTTCCCGTACCTAGCATCGAGCGCAGGGAACATGGCATGAACCCGTCGTAACACCGGATGGCTTGAAGGAACGCTGGGGTTACGAGTCTGGCCAGCTCATCGAAATGCGGGTATAACCGCTTGAGCCATCTAGAGGATTTCAAACACAAAACCACAGGCATAAACCCTCGAAGCTAAATCTATGAGTTTTTCGACGCAATCTTTCACCCGCAACGCCAACACCCAACTGCCCGACCTCGAAACCAACCACAGACCAACACCATACACTCCGGATCACATTTTGCCAACTACATAGTTTCCTAGACCGTAGCATTTCAAGACTTGACCTGCGACCCTGGCTCAGGCTTCGAACTTCGAGTCGACCGTCCATCCCTACACCAGATCCCGAACCCTAAAGCTCCAGTTACTTAAATAGTAGGCTACTAAGGATATAATAGGTAACCCGGAAACCCATTATTTACCCTAAGGCTCAACATAGCCCAACAGCCTTATAGAGTAAGGTCTTTGGGCCCAAAAGCCGTAAACTATGAGTCCTTAGAGCCTTAGGGTTAGGTAACTGGAGCCCTAGGGGAAGATAGAAATTTCAGGTTTGGGATGGTCGGCTTCATGATAGCGAAAAGCCGCCCAGTGCATCCCTATACCCGAACCTGGGACCCCTTAAACCGTAGACCCCTCATCCATCCCCAAATCAATTCCTTATAAACACTGAATCATAAACCCTTATAAACCCGGAATCATCAACCCTTATATACTCTGAAGCATAAGCCCTTGTAATCTCTGAACTATATAAGCCCTTATAAACCCTGAATTATATTATCAAATCAGGTCCGGGAGTCCATATGGCGAAGCTCCTGCATAGCTGTAGAGATCTCCGCTCACATGCACGAGGCTGTGCCACACCTGCCGTTTAAGGGTTTAGGGTTTAGGGGCGTAGGGGTTTAGGGTTGGGGTTTAGGGTTTAGGGTTCAGGGATTAGGGCTGAAGGCTTTGCAGCTTTCTGGGGTTCACAGTGACGGTCCTTATCACCAGCCCATCCGTCAGCCCTAAACCCTAAAAAGCCCTACAACCCCTAAACCCTAAACCCTATACACCTAAACTCTACACCCCTAAACCCTAAACTCTAAACCCTATACACCTTAAACCCTAACTCTTACCGGAGAAAGGTTTCTGGGCTTGCGTGCCATCGACTGGGGGCAACAAGTACGCCCTGGCTTCTGAAAGATGATCCTGATTATTTTGCTGCGACCGACCTACTTTCCAGATGTTTGGAAGGATGTGCTCTGGAATTTAGTCTTGCAGGGGAGGGACAGAACACTAGCCAGGATCGAAAGAGCCAGACCCAGTTGACCTCAGAACTTTATAACTCAGATAGTCGAGAATCCGAGCCAAAAACCTAGTGACACGCACAGGGTTCAGCCCCACCTTCCATTAAAAAGAGTGCAGCGTGACCAGTGTTGAAGAGTTTATAGGGGCTTGGAGAGTTCCTCAAAAACGGGTCTGAACCAGTAGACTGGGTTTTTCTGGGCATACATAAGGAGCGGGTACACAGGGAATGAATATGTGTGTATATATATATTGTATAATACACGTCTAATTATCTATATATATATATATAGATATAGATATAGATATATATATATATATATATATGGAGATCTTACTGCTGAAACTCTTCATACCTAAATATGACAGCCCCCTCGAGCAGCAACTCCCTTGCAGGTGCCTTTTGCTGTGGGCCCCCGCCGGTCATACTCCCCGTGAGATTGACCCAGTCACCAGTGGAAATTTCATAAGAGTACCTTTGCAAAGTCTAGAACAGTTGCCATGTTCGCACTATCAAGAACAAAATGTTCAGGACCTTGCATATGATAATGGTCGTGACCATCATGGCCAGTATGCCGTGGTCATTACTCTAGGCTGACAAATCGCTGGTAGCTGATGTCAAGAGGACTAGCACAAGGGCCCTGATCAGGTTTGGGAGTCATGTTATTGCGCTATGATTAAGTAGGTGCTTGCATAGGGGAATATTACTCAAACATCAAACTCTGAACCCCAAAACCCTAGAGATTTCACTAAGGGCTGTGAGCTTAGACTTCCTTCGTTTTGTGAGAGCACTGATCGACCGGTGAACTCAGGTTTGTTGCGTCGGAGCTTTAGGGCTTATAAGTCTAAGAACCTAGCTGTGCGGCTTAGGGTCTAGGGCTTACGATTCAACAGTTTATGGGCTAAGGATGCATAAGATTTGGTTGAGGTCAGCCAGGAAGGCTAGCGCTGACGTGGGATTGAAATCGGTACTATACCTTACAGCCAACCTTAAACCCTGAACTGTTTGCAAACTCAGACAAGCCATATTGCAGAAGCCATCATGTAAGCTGTCTTCCTGAAGCCACCCCTCTGACTGTTGCCTCTTTGGGGCAAAGGTAGGACTGAAGGAAAAGGCTGTCTGTCTGTGTGCACCCTCAACGAAATTTTGCCAGAGCTTCCGCGAACTGAATGCTATGCCCAGACCATTAACATCAACATCACAGTCGTCCACCACTTCATCAACCCGAGGCGCTACTTTGGTGAAAGCCCAATCTGAAATCCTCGAGACATCTGTAAACCTATTTTGCTTGAGTCCTAAGTCCAACACCCTGGACTCTCAACCCTACAATCCGTGGCTGGTAGCCTCGTCCCTACGCTTTGAGCAGGCAGAAGTCCTGATGGCTGACACTAACTGACGAATAACCCGACACGAAAACCCTAGAGCCTAAAACCCTAAACCCTAAAGCCAAAACGCCCAAAAACACAAAGAAAGCCGAAGTGGAGTGGAGGCACAGGTCGTGGCTGGCTCCCCAAAGCTGGAGACCGCCGTGGAGATAAATCTTATCCTGCGGGGGCTTAGGGTTTAGGGTTTTTGGCTTAGGGCTTAGGGCTGAGGGTTTTGGGGTTTCGGGCTTCGGGTTTAGGGCATTAGGGTTTAGGCTTTAGGGTGTTTGGCTTAGGGTTTAGTGTTTAGGGTGATCTTATCCTGCAGGGCTCCGGGTTATAATGTATGAGACCGTAGTCGTCTTCTTACTGTGATCGTGGTGCTCAGTTGTGGGTTGGGGTTCTGAACACTCATTTACCTAGACCCGAAACTCTGAACCATGTTCGAACTCAGAAGTGAATGGCAGTGAATGGTATACATACCAATAGCAGTTCCGGCAGCGTTCTTGGCTTCCGCCTGAACTCCGATGTTAACCGTCTTGCTCGGCTAGCAGCAGGTACGAGCACGACCACGACTGCCATGTGGCACCAGCTACTGCAGAGGAATAATACTCTACTCTGTAGCACAGCTGAATACCTCTGCATACCATATCCGATGGCACTCCAACTCTTGAAACCCTGAAGCCTGATCCCCCAAACCCTAAACCCTTGTGAACTGGGTACAGTTCACCTGGTAGCCCTGCTATGCTTCTGCAGCTTGAAGATTTGCCCCAAATCCCGCTGAAGAGAATACTGAAATGTCAAAGACAGCCTCTGTCAGAAAAGCCACGTGCCCTGCACTTTAGCCAGCGCTCACAGGTCCATGCGTCGTCCTACGACAACCTCAGCCCTCCCGCCTCAGGGACCTAAGCCCATAGAGCATCGGGATGCACATGTCTTCCTCTACACATCTCGCAGGATTCACACTGACCCAATTTTATTGGGACAAGTGCATCCTGACGCCTGTACATTAGGGGAGTTCCAGACAACTCAATCCGACAGCCTTTGAGATTTGAAGGGAGTCTATGTAGACTCTTGAGAGAGGTGTATGGGTGTGCTGGGCTACCCTGACATTCGGAGGTCAGGGGTCTGAACTCACCGACATTCGGAGGCCGGAGGTTTGGCAAGCCATTCTATAGCTTGTCGCCGCTGAGCGTCTTTTTCGAGAACTTTGGACGTGTCGAAGAGCTTAAACCTTCCCTGGGACAGTACTGTTCTCAACAGCGTCGCATCCATGACTTTAGTCAAGCAGTCAGCTGCCTGGAGTGTGGTGGGTATCCACCGGAAGCAGGTATTTTCAGCGCAGCGCTGTTTGATCAGCAGCACTTCCAGAGTCGTTCGATGCTCTTCGCAGGCCGGCATCGCCAGGCGAGTCACCAGATCATACAGGGATTTACAGTCCGTGACAATGATGGCTAGGTTAAGCTTCTTGTAACTCTCCTCGGGCTGTTGCCAACGGAATTCGGGCACATGCACGACTCCCCAAAGAGCTCGCATCCAACCTAGCATGTCCACAGCTTTAGACATCGCGTATGCCTCGGCACTTAGGGTGGACCTAACAACCCTAGGGATCTTCTTAGAGGTCCAGGTTAGGGGTGACAGTGGAGCTTCGCGATTCTGGTTCATGCGGCTGTCTGTGGCACAGACAAGAGCTCCCTGGTGAGAGCTCACGGATTTGGAGGAAGCGAAAGATGCATCGCCAAACGACACAAATGTCAACTCCTGTGTCGGGATTGCCAAAAAATGAATGCTCACCTGACATTGCTCCTGGGTTTCTCGTAGAACCTTATTGGCATCTAAGAGGGTCTGAACATTGGCTTGCGTTATCTGGCTTTGCAGGCTTCCGAGCTTGGCAGCCATGTCTGGACGGGTATGCGTCACAGCGTACTGTAAGCTTCCCACCAAGCCTCGAAGTTTGGACCTTTCAGCCTCTGTTACGGTGGCTTCTGGTTGAATCCTACGAGGCCGACCAATGTCAATCTGTGGGATGTTCTTAACGTATTCCCCCTGTGACGCTCGAATCGAGAAATCAGGAAACTGCTCAAGATGGATTCCGGTGAACACGAAGTTCCTGAATTTACGGCTTCCGAATGGAAGCTTTGTCTGGAGGGCTTGTATCTTTTGGGTGAACTTAGCATCGCCACCACAGACACCATCATCCACATGGACCCCCAGGATTCCATTCAAGACTCCATCACTGTACAGCAAGAAGACACAGGGCTCTAAGGGGTGTTGTACAAAGCCAAGACCCTTTAATTGGCTACTGAGTTCTTTGTAAAAAAGTAGAGGTGCATCTACCCTTCCATAGGCATTTCCCAGAAGCTGGCAAACTTCGTTATCACTCATGCTCAGCTCTTTTCGGAGTTCTCTTGGGGGCTCCATTGCAAGAGGATTTTGCTGATCAGCTTTACCACGAAGAAATGCCGTCTTGATGTCAAATGAGCTCAGCTCAAAACGGGAGGATGCTATGGTCTGCAACACCAATGCCCGGCCTTCTTTAGATAAAGTAGGGGCATCCCTGGCTACATCTGTTAGTTTGGGGTCTTGATAACCAAGGACTACCAGGCGGGCTTTGGCTCTCCTTTTCGTTTCTCCGGGCTCCGGATTTTTCCATGTCAAAATCCACCTGCTCTTAAGGATTTGCTCAGGATTCAAGCGGTGCCTTAAAATCTTTTTGATGGCTGAAGTCTGGATCCAACACTGTATTTCTTTGGCCTTAGCTTCATCAAATAACTGTTGCTCAGCCCTTGTTAAGTCCTTCACGTGGACTTCTGCGCGGGCTCGTTTGCTGACGGCTGCTAGTTGCACCATGTGTTCAGGATTGGCCTCCTGAGACCACCGCTTGATGTCTTTGGCCTTCACGGGAATCTCAAGGCAAAAGGCTTGATCTTCCTGACATTCTAACGGCTGCTCTACATACGGCAGATCGTCTTCGGCCAAAGGAAGTCCTGACGCACAGGCACTGGTGTGCAAAGCTGTAAAGGTCAGCAGGTCCTGACCATCAGCATCCGTGACTCCCGCAGCCGGACTTGCTAGCAACACTTCCTCAGTGAAGAGTCCATCATCGTCATCATCAGGGATAGGAACTTCAGCTGCGGTGGGAGACACTTCATTGTTTGCTTCAAAACTCCCGGAACTGCCAGCTTGATCGTTCACACCTGTAATTGAAGCTGAACCTGATGGAATTGGAGGGGCTGCGGACTCAGCATTGCTGCGAAGATCGCGCTCAACTCCATTTCCAGGACCATTACTGTCAGGATTATGAGACACCTGAGGGGTAAGCTCTTGCTCGGGTTGAAAAATATCTCCTTCTTCCTGCATGGTTGGTGACGTCTCAGGCCCGGCAGGTCTTGCGACGGGCACTAACATTTCAACACTCTGCGGTGGAGGTGCTGAGGCAGGCTGAAGAGGGGCTGCACTTGTATTTGTTAGATCAACATACGTGCTCGCACCTCCAGCATTCTGGCTGGGAAGATCAGCAACCGCAGTCGTGAGTTGTTGCCACTCACGCAAGCTTGCAGGTCGAAGGTTCTCTGGAGCACAACGCAGTATGATTGTGCCGTGCGATATCCATGTGATCGAAGAGCCTTCTTGAGAAATCACACGGGCCGGACCGTGCCACCTCCCTGCTGCCAGCCTGTTGGGGGAACCTTTACGCATCCAGTACAGTACCCAATCGCCAGGCTTGTAGGGACCACGGACAGGATTGCTGCGGCGCAGCAGGGCACGGCGGATGGTCTGGCTATTGTCAGCCTCCCAGAAAACTTGTCTAGCACGGCAGCGCAAATCCAAACGTCTTCGATGCTTCTCAGCTTCAAGGTCATCCCCTTCTACAGCTGCATGGGAACTAAGGTCCTCATCTGATGTTAGACTACCGGGTACCCGAAGTGATTTTCCAAGGACAATCTGTTCTGGGGCATACTCTTGGTGACGCATCAAAGCATTTTTGGCTTGAAAGGTTTGCAACAAGGCTTGATCAAACATGTCATCGTTTACTAGGGGGCTCTGGGTGTCTAGCCGGCTTAACATGTCCTTTACTACATCTCCATGTCGCTCAATTCTGCCTCTCTGCCAAGCGGCAGCCGTGACGAAGGTTCTTATGCTTAGACTCTGGAAGTGTTCCAGAATCTCCTCAGACCTAAACTCACCGGCGGGGTCAAGGTATATCTTGCGGGGATTGCCGGCCCAGGACAACCAGAAATCTGCGAGAGCAGACGTAGCGTGCTGCGTTCCACGCGACACTGTGCGACGGCCTGTGTGAAAGCAACTGGCTTCATCGAGAGCATGTAACACGTACGCCCTATACCCCGATTTACTCTTGAAAAAGAACCCGTCTATACCAACGAGGTCATTAAACTCCAGGGTCTCAGGGAGCTTACCGGGCCTTTGATGACGGGGCTCTGTTGATTCCAGGCATGCGTCGCATTGAAAGTCCAGTGCGGCATCTACCATCTCTTGCCTTTCGCCGGCAGCCTTCAAATGTTTCGCTAATGTGGTAGGGGCAGGATGGCCTAAATTGTTGTGGATGCGCACTAACTGACTCTTATCTTCCTTGCTCAGATTTCTGAAAGCCGGACCATGCAACGGCACCGGTGGTGGAGCCCAACCTTCAAGGTTGATTGCTGGGCTGGCCGACGATCCAGGTGTTGAGCTGCTGTTCAACTCTGACCCTAGAGGAACGCTTGGTTGAGGAACATTTTTGCTCTTACCAAACACTGTAATTAAGACGTCCAGGAGCTCAACACGGTGCTTGCGTCGTTCATGGGCCATCGTGGTGCGGTCTTCATTACCAAGGCACAAAAGTTTGACCTGGTTATCAGCCGTTATACTTTGTCCTAAGCTTATGCGAAGCGGGGCGACTGTTGAGGGCAATGCTCCAAGGGGGTATTGTAGGTTGCGTACTTTACGGCCTACGAAGACCTGAAGGATTTCAACCGTATCTAGTAGGAGCTTTAGTTTGGCAACAACCTCATTGTTCGACGACACGAGTACAGTCCCTTTGATGGTGCAATTTGCGGCTGATTCAAAGACAGGTCTCCAAACTTCCATTGGCAACTCATCAGAGGCATGCACGGGATTTGCACAGCGACGCTGGGGAAGATGTCGCTGGCCGCCCTCGGGCGATTGCTCAGCTGTGCGCTTTTGGGCTTCGATCCGGACTACCGGGGCTGGGGTACCTACGGAGGTCTTAAACCGCTTACGGGTAGAGGGTATTGCCGAATCCACAGCCAGTGCTTTTTCGACGCCCTGGTACATAAGCACTGCTGACACGTGCTGCGCAAAGCCTGGGCAATAGGATCCTGCAAACTGCGACGTGGGCAGTCCTTTTAGGACCCTTCCGGACATTCTCTGGTGAGCATGGTCCTCAGGACACTGACGGTGCTGCAGACTACGGGTCACTTCCTTAGAGGTGCTAAAGACTTGTACTCTCTTACGGATCGGATGCTTAGACACCGGAGTCTGTAGACCAAAAGTGCACATGTCTACTTTGGAAAGCTGTGTACCCCTCAAGATTGGGATTAGGGCGGGTATATTGCTGGGTTTCATCAACCCTGGCAATTCCATGTGGAAATCACGCAGATGTCGACGCTGCCACTCGAACAGCTGGGCACACAATTCGAATTGGGCTTGTGACGCCTCGCGGTCACGCAGCATCGCTTGGTGATGCTTGGTGCTTCTTGATGCATTCAGCACAGACCATGCACTCCAGCAGCGACTGTCAGGCGTCACCCAGATGTGACGCGGCTGAGTATGCTCTATCAGCTCCCAAAGTTGTTGCTGACCTTGTGGGGAGGACAAATCACCATCTTGGCACGTGAACCTTTTGGCTCTGCCTCCTAGATTATTCACCTCAGTTGTCAACCTGCTGTCGGACAAGGCATAGATTTCTAAGAGGTCGAGGATGGGTTCAGAGGGTGAACTCCACAGTCTTTGGGACTGATGATGCAAGTCCTCAGCTCGCTTCAAGGCAGCAGAACACTCCTGAGCAGCATGAGTGGCAGCCTCCTGGAGAGACATGCCCTCGGCAGAACTATTTGTGGAGTCCCGTGGTGGCTCCGGGGAAGGATTACAAGCTTCTGATGATGAGACCTGGGGCTTGCCAAATTGTAACCGTCTTGGAAAGGTAAACCCATGCCGCTTCAACCATCCGACTTGTTTAGCTTTAAGTTTGTAGGCATGTTTCAAGGTGTACCCTACAGCTATGATACGATCTCCTTTCCAGGATGCGGTTGCATGCCACTCATGGGGATCCACGTACACCGGCCCATGATGGATGGGCTGCAGGAATCCCTCAACGCGCTCACCATTACAAGACATCGACTGTTTAGTCACATGCTCTTGCTCGCTCTGTCCTGCAATCCACAGCTCTCCTCCGGTTCTGGGCACGGCTATCGGGACAAGGAGGTTCTTGTGCTGCTTGGAATTGTAACTATCGCGGTGGGGTGAAGATTTGATGTTACAGGATATTCCTATGGAGGTGAATGGCTGTTGAGGGTCTGTCATCCTCATCAACCTTGCGATGACTCGCGTGAGCCACGGAAACTTCAGGGAAACCCGAGTAACACCAACGATCCCTCCATGCATGTAGGTTCCGAACATGAGGTAAGCTGGAGGTTTACCTGCGGCGGTGCTTGGTTGGGCAGTTGTTCGGTGAAGCTTACTCCAACGATTCTGTACATCTTGCCACGGAGCTACCTGAAGGAAGCTCTTTAGGTCACGGATATCTGCTTCTCTCTGAATTAACTCCCGGGCTTTATCCTCTACGTCCTGAAGACCTAAGTTCCCAGACTTATCAAAGGAATTCCCTGACCTGGCTCCGGAGCTGCAAGTGTTCACTGAGCAGGTGGTGACGTCCTGATTTGCTGAAGCGTCATCAACACCTGCTCCATCACATGCTCTAGCTGAGTCATCCGCGTGGCTAGAGACGACACTTGGTTGTCGAGAGCGGGCTCTAGCTCGCCACTCACCGACAAAAGATCCCACTGATCTGTGGTGGGACCGCGATCGGAAGGCACGACGGCATGTCGTGGATACGCCTTTGGCTTGGGCTTGGGAGCCGCGGTCCTCGACGTAGTCGTTGCGGGCTCGGCAGAACCCTCGGCGCTCAACAGCTCGGCCTCGATCTGTTCCGACTGTTTGACATACTTCTCCACGAAAATCATGAAGGCTTTGTGGTTGTGCTTTTCGGAATTTTTGAAATGGTCTAGAAACCACTTCGTCCAGTCCCCCTCGTTCTCGACGACGTCCAAATAGGTCCGTCCTTTCATAGCCTTGCCGAAGTCGATCGTCATGTCCTGCAGCTGTTCCAGGGTTAGATTCTCTAGCTCCTCGAGCGAGAGATTCAGTGAGGGATTCCTCAACCTGGCAAAGCGGGCTGCCAAGTTGGTAGCTCCTGTCGACATGACACTGGCAGGCCTGAAGTGCAGACTGACAGGGAACGGACGGGCTCACACGGTCTTTGAGCTCAGGCGCGGCTGCACTAAGCTGTTTCGCACTCTCCTGTTGGCTGGTGTTCACAGACGGATCCTTCGACGTCTGCGATGGCTCGTTAACGGCTCCTACCTTTTGGCAAAAGGGCCTAGTATATGAATTCGACTTGTCTATCCCCTTATCACCCTGGTAACTGGCTATACACCCATCAGCTATCACGGGGATCTCAGGGCTGACACACTCAGGCATGCATGAGGCAGTGATTGGAAGAGTCTCGGAGCTGTCTTCACACACGAGCTGGCACTTCTGCTCCTGACTACTTTCCTCACACAGGCGGGCGAGGTCTATCGTGTACAGACCGGTTGGCCCAGTGCTCAAGTGCAGCTTCTTCTGTAAAAGCTTGAGATGGCACACGTCCTCACAGGTATCGATAACGCCTCCAAGTTGCTTAAGGGCCTTCTTACTGAATAACAGCGGCGTTGATCCTGGGACGATCTCGATGGCAAGCCACAAAATCTGCTGATGCCCCGTGCAAAACGGCAAAAGAACCCGAAGCTCACTAAGCAATGTCTGGTTATTGCCGAACCGAAACTTCACTGAGCTCTTCATCACCTTGATCAGAGCACGGGTGGCATCACTCAGCTGGCTGACAAAAGTTGCTAGGAGGCACTTTCCCATGACACAGCGACTAGCTCCCGTATCAAGGATGGCTTTTATAGGCTCATTAAGAACATAAGCAACCTCACTAGGGGCAGTCTTGGCTTTCCTAAAGCTGTGTCGCACAGGCTGCCTAAGGAATCTTGCGCTGCTAGCATGCGAGCTCTCAGTCCATAAGGCCTTCCCAACGCTTGTTTGCCTGTGCTCAGGTTTGGGTTCTCGGGGAATTCGGGCTTGCACTCTTTGGGTGAGCAACTTAAGGCTAGCTAACACGGCATTTCTACGGTCATCACTTGTAGCAACATATGCCTCGGCCAAGGTGATCGCCTCCTCTGGCACGGTGATAAGCACTGCAGCGCCATCCTGGTCAGACGTCATCGTTGCAGCGGCGGTCTCCACCACGACTTCTGCCATGGTTGTCGTGGCTTCCCCTTTTCCGCTCATCGATCCGGGACGTCCAAACTTCGGACACTCTGCCTTCCAGTGCCCTTTCTCACCACAGGCACGACACACACTGCGCGCTATGCGCGCGAGCAGCTGATCACGTGAGCTCTTTCCCTTGCCTTTGCCGCCCTTGAAAGAGCGACCACCCTTGTTGCCCTTGCCACCTCCAGACACTGGCCAAAAACCTCGGGACTTCTTTTTGGCCAATAGCCGGCCCCTTGCTTCCATATAGGAAACAAGGGCTTCTTGTAAATCTGGAGTCTCCTGAAAGAAACCCTCTAGCTCCTCCTCGAAAGCCTGAATCTGTAAGGCATCGGCATCTTCCGAGGCTGCTAAGGCCTCCAGGTACTCAGGCTCGAGCTCGTTGTCGAGCTCGTCGAAGTTGGGAGCCCCAGCGGCTGTGCTGGCTTGGAAGGCTTTCTCAGGCTCATCTGTAAGGGCTTCATCAAGCGTGTTAGCATCATACACCTTGTGTCTCTGACTTGATCGTTGGCCCTGCATTTCACCGAAAAACTTGGAGCCCAGAAGTCGAATTGAGGCCTTCACCTTCTCATAGGTCAACTTCCCACTGTGCTCAACCACAATCCTCTTCTTATCGTCGCTACTCAGCTGTGATTGGCGAAGCAGAATGTAAGACCGAAGCTCCTCAAAGGTGATGTTCTGGGCTAGCAACTCCTCGAAATGAATATCATGCCTGGCCAAATAGGAATCGTGAGTCTCATCATTCCGTTGAACAGTACCGTAGATGGCCTTCTCGAACTGTTCGTATTTCTCTTCCAAGATTGTCTGACCCCAGGCCCCGCCCAAGGTTCTCACAATCAACTCCACTCCTGAAGTGTCATTGGCCTTAAGCTTAGCAGCATCCAAGCGACTCACCTTCTTGAACGCCGTGCCCTCGCAAAGAAGAGCCACTCTTGGTCCCAAGACACTTAGCTGTTCCTTAGGCCAAACATCAGCTAGGAACTTGATCTTCTTGGCATACTCCGTCGTGTCAGTTACACCTGGCACATAGCGAGGAATAGCAGCCCAGGGTAAGGTGCTTTTCTCATCACTTCCTGGCGCAGGATTCTCTGAGGCAGTCGAAGTTGATGCCATGATCCCTGGATCCCGACTTTTCCACTACCAGCGGCCCACCGCCCTTGTAGCGAAGTCACAGAGCTCCGCTACCAGTGTGAACTGGGTACAGTTCACCTGGTAGCCCTGCTATGCTTCTGCAGCTTGAAGATTTGCCCCAAATCCCGCTGAAGAGAATACTGAAATGTCAAAGACAGCCTCTGTCAGAAAAGCCACGTGCCCTGCACTTTAGCCAGCGCTCACAGGTCCATGCGTCGTCCTACGACAACCTCAGCCCTCCCGCCTCAGGGACCTAAGCCCATAGAGCATCGGGATGCACATGTCTTCCTCTACACATCTCGCAGGATTCACAACCCTAAACCCCTGAACCCCTAAACCCTAAACCCCTAAAACCTATAGACCCTAAACCCCTAACCCTGAACCCCTGAACCTCTAAACCCTAAACCCCTAAAACCTAAACCCTAAACCATAGGCC